>PVJC01009615.1:0-45502 GCA_004026665.1 Murina feae | reverse complement strand
GGGAGGGCAAGAGTCTGAGAGATCAACATAGAGGGGGTGCCTGTTCCAAGCCTTGATGGTGTGCCTGGGGGCAGGTCCCCAGCAGGTAGACACACACAGGAGGACTGCTCCGAGCCTCAGATGCGGCTGGGGGCAGGTCCCCAGTGGCCACACACACACACACACAGAAGGCGCCTGGCAGACTGGGGCCATCATAAGACATCCACTGAGGGGTCCCAGACTGTGAGAGGGCACAGGCCGGGCTGAGGGACTCCCTCCACCCCGAATGCACAAATTTTTGTGCACCGGGCCCCTAGTTATGTATATAAAAGCCTAAGAAACCATTACAACCAGTCAACTGGTCACTATGACAATGTACTGACAATCAGGGGGCAGGCACTCAATGCAGGAGCTGGCCCCTGGTGGTCAGTGCACTCCCACAGGCAACCTCCCATGGTTCTACCTCCCAGCCAGCCAGCCCTGATCAGATCCCAGGCCGAGGAACCCCACCCATACACGAATTCATGCACTGAGCCTCTAGTAGTCTAATCTAATCTAATCTAATCTAATCTAATCTAATCTAATCTAATAAAAGAGTAATATGCAAACTGGTGCCACTCCACTACACCTAAGCCATGCCCACCAGCCCATCAGAGTGACTATATGCAAATTAACCCAGCCAAGATGGTAGCCAGGGACTATGGAGCTGGAACAAGCAGGAGGCTTGCCCCAGCGATGGAGGAAGTTAGGGTTCCCTCCTGCCTTGGCTGGCTGTGGCCTCCGCTCAAGGCAATAAAGTTTCAATTATAGAAGATAAATAAACCCCAGATACCTGCTTCCAGCCGGCTTGGGCTCAAGGAAGCTCTGGGAGCCTGGGTTGTCAGGGACAACCTGACCTGGGCTCCGGTTAAAGCAACAAAGTTTTAATTATAAAAGATAAATAAATCTCAGATACCTGCTTCCAGCCAGCCTTGCTGCAAACAGCCATCAGCCCCTCATCCAGGCTGGCCAGGCACCCCAGGAGGTACCCCCTCCCTGGAGGGGATGTGGCCAGCTTGAAAACAGCCCTTAGTCCCTCACCCAGGCTGGCCAGGCACCCGAGTGGGGGGGGGGCACCCACCTTGAAGGGACTGTGCCAGCCTGCAAACAGCCATCAGCCACTCTCCCAGGCTGGCCAGGCACCCCAGCAGGAACCCCACCCTGATCCGGGACACTCTTCAGGGCAAACCAGCCAGCCCCCACCCATGCACCAGGCCTCCATCCTATATAATAAAAGGGTAATATGTAAGTTGACCCTAACAGCAGAACCACTGGGAATGACTGGTCACTATGACACACACTGACCACCAGGGGGGAGATGCTCAATTCAGGAGCTGCCCCTGGTTGTCAGTGTACTCCCACTGGGGGAGCCAGCACAGCGGTGGTGGTGGGAGCCTCTCCTGCCACCTCAGCAGCACTAAGGATCTCTGACTGCAGCTTAGGCCTGCTCTCTGCTGGCAAGTGGACATCCCCTGAGGTCCCCTGGGCTGCCAGAGGGATGTCTGACTGCCAGCTTAGGTCTGATCACCTGGGGAGCGGGACTAAGCCAGCAGGTGGACATATCCTGAGGAGTCCCTGATTGCGAGAAGGCACAGCTGGACTGATGGACTCGCCCTCCCCCCCCCACCCCTGCTTCCCTGCCGAGAACACAAATTTTTGTGCTCCGGACCTCTAGTTAATAAAATAAAGTACAGAAGCCAGAAAGGTTCAGTCTCCACTGAAACAGCTTCTCCACCCCGACACAGCCTCTGTTAAGGCTTTGTTAATGTGGGATAACATGCAGACTTCGCTAAAGGAAACTCAAGATAGGGCTTTGGCTTTTGGATATGTTCACTTGGCAAGTCCTTTCCCCTTAGGGCACGTTGACCAGAAGGAGCCCCTTATGCAGACCTGAAAGCAGCTGTCTGTCTTGTTATAATCAGAGAGCCTCTGAGACACTCCCTCCCCATCTTCAAAATAACCTTTCAAGGAAATTAAATCGTGCCATGTAAATAGCATATATGTGTGTGACACAGCCCCTTCTCTATAATGCACTCTGTGATGTCGTTAGACATTAGCCGGTAGCTAGATCTCTGGGATCAGTCTCTGGTTGATCCAAGAGACCATTTTGTCTAACCAAGAGCGGATTGGAGGGGGAGAGGGCACTATGAGAAGAAAAGCAGACAGTGGAACCCTCCTTTAGTATAGGCGGGCCCAAACATAACACTTATTTTCTTTTTCTTTCAAATCTGCTCTCTATTTCTTATAAAGTACTCTCTAGTGCCCTTATATTCTAGAAATCGTTGCCTTTACATTGCTTTCTGTTAATCAAACTTTAATAAGCAATGGTGGTGTCTTCAGGAAGTCAGTTTCATAAAGATACTGTCCCAGAAAGAAAGGGACTGGGAAGTCTAGTGATCTATGAGCTTCACTCTGAAAAGGAAGAACACAGAAGTGAATGCTGTGGAAAGGAAATTGGCAACATAGTTTTGGAGGGGGTTTCAAGTAAATCAAGGCTCTGCAGATATCACCAAGGTATGTATCTCTGAATGAAAATCATCTGTTGCCCTTCCAGATCTACCCTCTGCAAATAAAGCAAGGTCTACTGACCCCCATTGACAGCCTGTATCTGCCCATCCCCTCCTGCCCTTTGATTTCTCATTGAACCCGGCCAGGAGTGGGCAGGAGGGGACAGGGTCTGGGCTAGGCTTTCTCCTGGACCCCACCCTCCAGGCCTGTCGGACTGGCTCAGGCTTTTCCTCAGCTCCCGTGTGTCACAGTCCTCACTTAGTCCTGCACTTCTTCCCTCTCTTGGCCCTTGCTGGGATGGTAATGGCTCCCTAAAGCCATGATGTCTGCCTCCCACTTTTTACTGTTCCCTATAACCCTGCCCACACCTTCGTGAATGAAATTCTTTTCTGTCCCCCTTTTAAAAAATGTGCCACCCATTTCCTAAGGGACCCTGATCTCAGAAATTCTTTCAGTTGTCATGTTAATTTCCATAGCTCAATATAGTTGTCATCTCTACTACTCAAAGGGCACAATACTGCCCTTAAATTATTTTGTTATTATTTTTAAACTCTGTGTACCTTTCCTTCTAGTTGCATACATGCAGCTAAGGCCAAGAGAGATCTGACTAAGAGTAAAACAACAACAAAAAAACCAACTCCACAAGATTTCCTTTAAAACTGTGGATAGCTATTGCCAACTTGGTTTCCATACAGTTTGTATCAATTTATCATCTCACCAACAATCCGTGAGGTGGCTTAGCTCCCCACACTCCCATCAACACAATGTGTTCATCGTTGCCAATCTGATAGGGGAAGTATGGATGGCATCTCATCATTTTAATTTACATTTCTCTTCTTACGAATATGGTTTCATATGTTTAAAGCTATTTGTATTTCCATTTCTATGTTCTATTTGGTTGGATTCTTGTTCAGTTTTTTAATAGGAGTTTGGTTTTATTAATTTACAAAAGCTCTTGATATATTAAGAAATTTAGATTTTTTTGTATTTCATGCATTAAATATGCATTTGTACAGTTTGTCATTTCTATTTTTGTTGACTTTTTTTCATGCAGACTTTAAAAAAATACAGTCAAATTTGAATTTTCTCTGTGTGACTCTGAGTTTGAGGTAGGCATAGAAAGGCTTCCCTGACTCCAAAATTATAAAAATGTTCTCCCATGTTACTTTCCAGTATTTTTATGATTTGATACTTATTTGGCATATGGGGAGATAGGACTCTACCTTTAATATTTTCCAGATGGCTACCTGTTTTTCTCTAGGAAATTGCTCTACAGATATACTTGCACATATTTACAAAGATACATGTAAAATATATTTATTATAGTATGCTTAGAATGGAAAAATATGAAAAACAACCTTTGCATCCTTCAATAGGTAGCTGGTTGTATAAATTACAGTTCATTCATACACTGGATTAAAATACAGCTGTTTCAAAGAACGATTCTTTAAGGCTAATACGGAATTCCAAAATTATGTGGTCAAGTTATAAATCAACCCTAAGGCAAAGAACAGTGCTTATACCATTTCTGATGTAAAAACATTAGTATAGCCCTGCCTGGTATGGGTCCTTTGGCTGGGTGTAGTCCCATGCATGCAAGGGTTGCTGGTTCGATTCCAGTCAGGGCACATGCCTGGGTTGCAGGCTTGATCCCTGGTAGGAGGCATGCAGGAGGAAGCTCTCACATCTCTCTCTCTCTCTCTCTCTCTCTCTCTCTCTCTCTCTCTCTCTCTCTCCTTTCCTCTTACTCTAGAAATCAATTTTTTAAATATTTTAAAAAAAGATATAGTACAAACCAAAGCAAAACAAACACACATAGAAATACAGAGGAAAGTAGAGACAATGGTAACCTGGAAAGAGAAACTGGGGGACTAAGGAACAAGAGTAGAATATTTATTTACTTTGTCTATATTTTTATTCTGTGTTAATGTACAATATTATCAATTTAAATAAATGAATAAATTAAAGAGAAAAAATAAGGGGTATTAAAAACTCAAGTAATCGTGTTTTGGTGGCTGATTTAATTCTTGTAGATTTGTAAGATAATGTCATTTACAGCATTGAAATCTGCCCCTTAGTTCAGCAAAACAACTTTTACACATAGGTATGAAAATGTGAATCAGTAGCACCCTCTGCTGGTAGCAGGTTGAAATTTGATGACCCAGAAATCAATAAACCTGTGATTTGTAATTATCATGTATCATAAGTAATATTTCATATCATAAATTTGAAAAGTCACTGGGAAATTTCTACAGTTAAAAAAGTCACTAATTTTTGCCTGGTCAGCATGGCTCAGTGGTTGAGCATCCACTCGTGAATGAGGAGGTCGCAGTTCGATTCCTGGTCAGGGCACATGCCTAGGTTGCTGGCTTAGTCCCCAGTGTGAGGTGTGCAGAAAGCAGCCGATTGGTGATTCTCTCCTATCATTAATGTTTCTATCCCTCACTCGCTCTTCCTTCCTCTCTGAAATAAAATATATATTTTTAAATAATATATATATATATATATATATATATATATATATATATATATATAAAATCACCATTTTTGTAGAAGTCTACAATTTTAGCATTTTATCTGTGGTCTGTGTAGAGAACTCTCTACTTTTGATGATGTGGAAATATTGAGAATAAAGTAATAACTTTTTTAACAACGGTTATCACCAAGTTGTATAAAAGTAAGCAATACACTGTTCATGTTTGTCTTATCAGTCTACATTTTTCATAAGTTCATCATTATTATAATTCTTTCATTCACTCAACAATTACTGAGTATTTGGTGTGTGTCAAGCATATCCTCATGCTGGGGATACACTGGGAACAAATTAGATACATTTCTTGCTCTCATAGAATTTACTTTCTACCAAATGAGACATAAAATTAACACAATTGATTTTAAATATAGTATGTTACAGTCTTGTAAGTGCTTAAGAAAGAAAAATAAAAAGAATGTAAAATTGAGTTTGGAGGGAGGGTTGCGATTGTAAATGGGGTCACCAAGGAAGAGATCAGTGGAAGGTAAATTTGAATATAGACCTGAAGAAAGGAAAAGCACTGTCCAGAGGACACCTGTGAAAATCTACCAAGGCAGTCCTAACCAGTGTGGCTCAGTGGGTAGAGCATTGGCCTGCAGACTGAAGGGTCCCAGGTTTGATTCTGGTCAAGAGCATGTACCTTGGTTGTGGGCACATCCCCAGTAGGAGGTGTGCAGAAGGTAGCTGATTGATGTTTCTCTCTCACTGATGTTTCTAACTCTCTATCCCTGGCCCTTCCTCTCTGTAAAAAATTAATAATAACATATTAAAATAAATAATAATATCTTTAAAAAAGAAAATATATTAAAGCAGAAGACCAAGTGCAAAGGTCCTGAGGTATAAGGTCCTGACATATTTGAGAAATAGCAAGGAGGTTAGTGTGGCTGGAGTGAACAGAATAGGAACAAGTAGTAGGAAATAAAGTCAGAGCATTAATGGGGGATAAATAATTATATGGGATCTTAGGGTTATAAAAGGACATTGGCTTTTACTCTGAGTGAGATGAGAAGCTATTGGATGATTTTAAGGAGAGCCGATGCAAGCTCTGAATAAATGAATAAACTAAAGGAGTCAAGGATAGAAACAGTGAGATTAGTTAGATGTTTATAGCAATAATCCAGAGAAGAAATGATGACAAAAAGTAATAGACAGACAGGTACGTAGATAATAGATGGATCAATAATCCTATATGATAAAAGCCTAATATGCTAAGTGTCTGACCGTTCATTAGACCCTTCGACCAGTCACTATGATGCGCACTGACTGCCAGGTGGCAGATGCTCCACTCTGACTGGAAAATTAGCTTGCTACTGGGGTCCGGCTGATCAGGACTGGGCGAGATGGGCTGGACATGCCCTGGAGCCCTCGCATGGTCCCTCCCTGGCCCTGATCATGTACTGGTGGGGTCTCTTGGCCTGGCCTGTGCCCTCTCATAATCTGGGACCCCTCGGGGGTTGGGGATGTTAGCCAGGCCTCTAGTAGATAGATAAAAAATAAGCAGATAGATAGATACTGTTAAATGAGATGGTACATGCTGGCAGACCCAATGTAGGATATGAGAGTAACAGAAGAATCAAGAATTACTTCAAGATTTTAGCCTGAGCAACTGGAGGAATGTAGCTGCCATTAATTGAGATTGTTTAGAGGAAGGGATGACTATTTTTTAAAAATATATTTTATTGATTTTTACAGAGAGGAAGGGAGAGGGATAGAGAGTTAGAAACATCGATGAGAGAGAAACATCTATCAGCTTCCTCCAGCACACCCCCTACTGGGGATGTGCCCGAAACCAAAGTACATGCCCTTGACTGGAATCGAACCTGAGACCCTTTAGTCTACAGGCCGAAGCTCTATCCACTGAGCTGAATCAGTTAGGGCTGGATGACTATTTTAGATAGCTGAGTTTGAGATCTTATTAAATATTCAAATGGAGGTTACCCAATAGGCAGTTGAATATCCAGTCTGGACTTAGCAGAGTGTTTTGGCTTGGAGACAAATCCGGGAGCCCTCAGCATAAAGGTGGCATGTGAGGCTGAGAAACCTTTTGAAACCACCCAGGAAGTGAAGGTAGATAGGAAGGGGAAGGCCAAGGCATGAGCCCTATGGCACGTCAACATTTATCAGCCTGGGTGATGAGGTAACCAGGAACTAGTGAATGAGGCTGAAAAAGATCAGTAGGAAGGTCGAAGGTGGAGGAAGATAGAGAATCTGGGGAGTGAGATGTCCTAGGAGCCAAGTTACAAGGAAGACACTTGTTAATAGTAAAAGTAAAATGAGGACTAGGGAATGACCCTAGCAGTAAGGGAGCAGGTGATCTGTGACCGTGAGGAGGGCAAGTTCATTATGATATGTTCAAAACTGAAGGAGAGGAGAGAAATTAGAGACTGTGCGATGCGGCTTTCTAAGAGTTTGCTGTGGTCTGGCCGGCATGGCTCAGTGGTTGAGTGTTCCCCTAGGATCAGGAAGTCACAGTTCAATTCCTGGTCAAAGCACATGCCTGGGTTGAAGGCTCGATTCCCAGTAGGTGGTGTGCAGGAGGCAGCAGATAGATCATTCTCATCACTGATGTTTTTCTCTCTTGCTCTCTCCCTTCCTTTCTGAAATCAATAAAAATATATTTAAAAAACAAAGAGTTTGCTGTGTTGCTAAATAATATTGTGCCTATAGTTAATAAAATGGTGGTGTGCACATAAAAGATTAAGAGGATTGATTTCATGTTAAGTATTGTGACTATACACACACGCACACCCAACAACAAAAGCAAAACGACATAAGAAAACTTCTGGAGGTAATGGATATATTTATTACCTTAATTATGGTGATGGTATCACTGGTGTATACATATGTCAAAACACATCAAATTGTCCAGTTTTTGTATATTACCTTAATAAAGCTGTAAAAAAATAGTTTTCTGTGAAAAGAAGGAAAGAAATGGACAAAAGCAGATAGAAATGGAGTCGAGAGTATTTAGTGTTTTGGTTTTGGGGTTTCTTTTAGTTGGGAAAAATAGCATGTTTGTGTGTTTCTGGAAATGAGCTGATTTGAAAGGAAGAACTGTGACTGCAGGCGAGAGCAATGGGAATGGTGGGCCTTGTCACTGAGCATGTGCCAGAGGAGGAAGCTGAGTGTCCGTGATGGCTCAGGATTTACTAGCCACAGAGACAACCCATCCACAGGATGGGGAGGGTACTGAGTGAGGGCACAGGTGCAGTTAGGTAGGCACTGGGTTGGGGCGGTGAACATTTTCTTCCCACTGCTTCAATGATCTCAGCAAGGCCATAAGGGAAATAGTATTGAAGGTTTGAGGAGTGAGGACAACATCTACTCTAATAAAAGAGTAATATAGAAATTGATCGTCTCTCCAAGACACCTAAGCCACGCCCATCAACCAATCATAGTGGCTATATGCAAATTAACACAGCCAAGATAGATGCCGGCAGCCACGGAGCGAGCAGTGGTGAGGGCAGGGCGGGCAGCAGTGGGGTCAGGGTGGGCGGCAGCAGGCACACCACAAGTAGGCAGGTTCCAGCATCAGGGCCACCTCCTCTTGCCTGCCACCATCTGGATCTTGAGCAGGCACCTGTGGGACGGCCCCAGCAGCAGAGCTGCCTCCAGGTCTCCTGCCATCATCTGGATTGTGAGCAGGCACCGCCAGCAGGCAGGCCCCATCAGACAGGCACACACATGTGGCGCCTGCTCCAAGCTTCCTACACAACTGGGGGCAGGCCCAGGTGGGGACACACACACACACACACACCCACACACACACACACACACATGGGGTGCCTGCTCTCAGCCTCCGATGTGGCTGGGGGCAGGCCCCCAGCTGACACACCACACACACACACACACACAGCGCCTGCTCTGAGCCTGTGCTGCCAGACTGTGGCCATCAGTAGGACATCAACTGAGGGAACTATGAGAAGAGGCAGGCTGGGCTGAGGGACCCCCTCCCCCCATGCACGAATCTTCGTGCACTGGGCCCCTAGTATAAAATAACCCAAAAGGGAGCACGAGAAAGATTGAATTAGGAAAACAGCACCATTCCCAGACAGCACGAGAGATAGCACGAAGACTCGTAGACCCAAGTTTCACATGACTGCATGCTTTCCCTGCCCTACCGATGCAGACACAGAGTGGGTGCCGACTTGGAGGTAACTAGGGTTGTGATTTAACCACACAGGTTGTATATGAGACGTGAGAAGGAGTCAGTAGAGCTGAGAGTGTATGCAAAGCAGAGACTCTACTGGTGGACATGGTAGTCATGCAGGGAGAAAACACAGGACATAAGTGTAAGGATCAGGAACAGTGCCACAGCCACAGGATCAATGGGTGGAAGATCCGAAAGAGTCAAGAATAGTAAAGATGGACTAGGAAATGGCAGCCAGAGAGGAATCCGGGATTTGAGATATGACAGGGCTGCAGCTATTGGTAATGATAAGATCAAGGGTGAGGCCATGGAGTGACTGGGTGTGGAGTGTGCCAGTTACCATGGAAGCCCAAAGTGTATGTTCTTGCATCAAGAGGAGGCCTCATATTGCATCTAGCAACTGAGCTATTTGATGTAGGTGCTCTGTTTATATATCTGCCTAGGGCGTAGTTGTGGAAAAAAACAAAACCTTGAGTCCTAGCTGGTTTGGCTCAGTGGATAGAACACCAGCCTGCAGACTAAAGAGTCCTAGGTTTGATTCCAGTCAAGGGCACATGCCCGGGTTTGGGGCTCAATTCCCAGTAGGGGATGTGCAGGAGGCAGCTGATCAATGATTCTCTTTCATCACTAATGTTTCTCTGTCTCTCTCCTTCTACCCTTTTCTCTGAAATCAATAAAAAATATATTTAAAACAAAATACAAACCAAAAAAAGTAAAAAAAGAAACCTCACAAAACCTTGAGTGGTTCATGTTTCCATATTACACACTAAAATAACGCATACTAGTGTTTTTAAATAGAAGAGGTATGTCATTCTTCTCAAATGTGAAGTCATAAATACTTTGAAATACAGCCCTATTAAGTTTACAAGATGAACATGTATTTATTATTCTTCCCTGGCAGATAAGAATTAGTGTTAAGGTTATGCTACATAAGCATTGCGTTCACTTTCTTGTTTTTATGGTACACAACATGGAATCACTTATTCTCCAGGGCTTTTCCCCTGTAAAACTACTCACAAAGTAACTAGCATAGGAAGTTGAATAGTAAATCAAACACCATGTAAAACCCAGGCTTCTCTACACAGCAGATCAGCAGGCTGAGCTTTGCATGTTACAGGAGACAGAAAGTTCCCCAGGCAAGAACTTCTACTGGAAACCAGCAGCTGGGTGTGAAACTGTTATAAGGGCAGAATGATCCTGATGACTAACACATAGCAGCACCATCTAGGTCATAAGAGGACGACATCAGTATGTATATCTTCATGAAATTTTTTTCCAACATGTGCTTATCCATTGCCTACAATAGCTTGCTGGGATAACTAAACCGGGATTAATTTTCTGAAACTCAACAAAGCATTATTTATTTATTTATTTATTTTATTATTATCTTTTAATTTTTATTTTATTGTTTAAAGTATTACAAATAGTAGTACATATGTCCCCCTTTTCCCCCCATTGACCTTCTCCTGGCCTCCCCTATCCCCTGGTACATGCCCTCACCACCCCTCCGCCCCCCAGTGTCATGCATCCATTGGTTATGCTTATATGAATGCATACAAATCCTTTGGTGGATCTCTTACTCCCCCCTCAACCCTCCCCAGCCTTCCCACTGTAGTTTGACAATCTGTTTGATGCTTCTAGCATTAAATATATATATATATATATATATATATATATATATATATATATATATATATATTATTGATTTCAGAAAGGAAAGGGGAGGGAGAGGAAGAGAGAGATAGAAACATCAATGATGAGAGAGAATCATTGATCGGCTGCCTCCTGCATGCCCCACATTGGGGATTAAGCCTGCAACCTGGGCATGTGTCCTGACCAGGAATTGAACTATGACCTCCTGGTTGAGAAGTTAATGCTCAACCACTGAGTCACACCAGACAGGCTTGACAAAGCATTTTTATCAGCAAATAACCAAAGGGTGCTGGGGACTTACTGTTTTCAGCAATGAGGTCAGGCAGCATTCACAGGGCAACAGCAGGGACTTCTTGATGTCCTCTGCAAGGACAAGACCCAGCATGAAGTGGGTCTGAGGCGTGGTGGACCCTCAGGTGCCTGCTCCCTTCACACTATTCTAAATGGCAGAGGCAGCTGCACAGAGGCCAATTGAAAAGGAAGAGAAATCAAAATAGCCTGTGACTTGCATTATTTGTGAAGAGTCACAATGTTTTGCTTTATCTTAGAGGAAATTTTATGGGTCAATCTGTTGATGAATTTATTTCTTCTTAGGGAGTCAGTGGGATAGAAATGTTAATTTATTTGAAAAAACAGTTTCACAATCAAGCAGAGATGGTCATAGCTGTCACATCTATGACTTGGTTCTTCTGACTCCCTTGAAAAATGCCCTTCCTGCCAAAAATAGAAGGATTTTCTCTTACTCTGTTGGTTGCTGTTAGTGGGAAAAGGGTTGGGTAATTTGTTTCATGTAGATTATGCTTAATAAACTAAAACTTAGTCTTTTGTGAGCATTTCCAAGTTCTCCTCTTTGCTCATTCACCCCTGCCTATTAGGGCCTGCTGATGGAGTTTGATTCACTCTTCCGCTTTAATCAACCACAAAAGGAGCAGGAACACAGCACAGCAATTTTCTTATCTCTAAAATGGAAAAGAAAACAGTGTCAAATGAGGACTACATGAACTGCCAGCTGTAACATACATAGAACCTTGCCTAGCACATCATAGGCCCTCGGAGTGTTAGCTCTGTTATGGCCAAATATATTTGTTTGGTCAAGTCGTTTCTCTCAACTTCTCTGTGTCTTGCCCATCTTTATTAATTATCTATTGCTGAAAGGCAAATCATCTCAAGATTTAGAGGCCCAGATCAATAAACATTTGTGATGTCAGAGTTTCTGTGGGTTAGGAATATGGGCCTGCCAATAATCCTGGGAGTGATCTTGGAAGCTAGCAAGACCACTCCCATGATCATTGGCAGCTCTCAGCTTCTCTCCGCATGGGCCTGTCAGCAGGCTTGCCTCGCAACTTGGCGTTGACTTCCCTCAGGATGAGCAATCCAAGAGAAAGAGATAGAGATAGAGATAGAGAGAGAAGCAACCATTACGAATGAACAGTCAACCAATCTCTATGACATGCACTGACCACCAGGGGGCAGACGCTCAATGCAGGAGCTGCCCCCTGGTGGTCAGTGTGCTCCCACAGCCAACCTCTCTCGGCCCCTCCCCTTTGCCGGCCACGCCCCTATAGTCCCCAGTGGGGGCCAGTGGCTAACCTCCCGGGAGCGCAGTGGAGTGGCCACGGGATGTGTCCTCTCTCTCTCTCTCTCTCTCTCTCTCTCTCTCTCTCTCTCTCTCTCTCTTCACACACACACACACACACACACAACCACACACACACCAACATAGCAAGTCTTTTTAAACCTAATCCTGGAAGTGATTGCTTCTGCCATAAACTATTCATTACAATTGAGTCACTCAATCTGGCCCAGTTTAGAGTAAGGGATTACACAAAAGCAGAGATCAAGGGGGAAGGCCTACCATACCAACAACCATGATCTGCTTTAGAGAATGTCCCTAACTTATTTTGCCTCTACATATTTATAGAAAGGATATTATTTTCACCAATGAGAACTAGTTTCTAACATTTATCCTCTTAATATACAGACATTAGTTTTGCCAAGAAGAACCCATATTTAATATCTAATATGCCACATTGATGGAGGAGATAGGCTAGCAGATAGCCTGGCCTTCCTGGACAGTGCTAGATGACCATCCTGTAACACATGCTGGAGAGCAGGTCCACTTAAATGCATGCCATGGATGTAGTGTTCTGCCAATTACACCGAAGTTTTTTAAATTATAGACTTTATAACACCTTCCCCTAAGGTTTTCTGTAAATTCTACCAAAGTCCTACATCTATGAAGACCTCTTATTTAAAAAGAAGGCTACAAATAACAGCATAAATAAATAAGGAAATAGTAAAATGATAGAGCACTCATATTGCTCTAGCTTACTTGAGTCTCAAAATGGAAAGTACGTACAAGTAGAATGTTTGTGTTGAATCCCACTGCACAGCAACTCAAAGCTGAGGAAGTATTCTTGGACTTAATACACTCTCTTTACAGTTCAAAAGCCGTGGTGGCATTTCTGCTTCTGTTTTGAGGAGGTGATCTTCCATCCACTCTCAAATACACCTGAAAAAAAAGGGGGGCATCTAAAACCAATAATACACAAATAGTACAGAACAGAAAAAATGAGGGTTTCAAATAATAAAACATATAGATTATATATACTAAAAGCCTGGTGCATGAATTCATTCATAGATGGGGTCCCTCCGGCTGGCCTGAGATTGAGGCCTATGGGGGAGGCCAGCCGGCCGGGGGAGGGGCCACCGGAGGTCGGCCGCTGGCCCCCACTGGGGACTATGGGGGCGTGGCCGGCAGAGGGGAGGGGCCGAGAGAGGTTGGCTGTGGGAGCACACTGACCACCAGGGGGGCAGCTCCTGCATTGAACTTCTGCCCCCTGGTGGTCAGTGCATGTCATAGAGACTAGTTGACTGGTTGTTCGTTCGTAATGGTTGCTTCTCAAATACAGAGAAAAGGAAAAGAGCCAGAAAATACCTAAATTGTTAACAATGAAAGTTCTGAATAGTGAAATTTTACTTTTCTTCTATTTTCAATATTTTCAAAATAAAGCTGTCCTGTAACACATGCTGTGTGTGTGCATGTATGTGTATATTTGTGCACATGCATGCTTTAAATATATGAGAGCTTTTCCATAGTGAACTTTGGATATCCATGGTCAGTTAAAATCCATTTAGAAAGCCGACAAGTTGAAATTCAGCTATCTTTGAATAATCTAAGAGATTAACATTCAAACCTAGGAACTTCCTTCACAGTATTTAAGATACGGCCTGTTCTGTTCCAGAATAAACACTGCAGCAATGTGACCTCTCTCAGAATCCACAGTCCAAGACCCCTAAGAATCTATCTTTTCCAGGTGTGGGGTTGGTTTCTAACTCTTCTGGGGATCCATATTGTGTGAAATGTTGCCTAATTTTAAAAACTGTTTCCCCAAGTGGATTTAAATATGACCCCATGTATATCGATCCAGCTTTCTATTTCCTAAACTTGAGGAAGTAAGCCAATCTGAATGCACATCCTGCCTGCTACCCATGGACCCTCAAAGCTGTGATCAATGAGACCGCCACTGACTAGGCTATCCAGCACCCATTTTCTGGAGCCACACCAGCGGTTTTGTAAGAATTTGAACTACATGATTATCTATGCTGCCCACCAGTGACTATTTAAATTAGCCTGGCCGTGCGGCTTAGTGGTTGAGGTTTGACCTATGAACCAGGAGGTCACTGCTTGATTCTACATCAGGGCACATGCCTGGTTGCGGGCTCCATCCCTAGTCAGGGGTGTGCAGGAGGCAGCCCACGGAGGATTCTCTCTCATCATTAATGTGTGTGTGTCTTCTCTTTCCTCTTCCTTCCTCTCTGAAATAAAAACTATATTTTAAAAAATAAATTTAAGTGAAATAAAATACGATTCAGTTCCTCAGCCACACCAGCCACATTTCAACTGCTCCGTGGGCACCGGTGGCTGGGGGTGACTGTCTTGCTCAAAGATGAGACTCCCAGGTTGGAAAACACTCAGTTCCCAGCGAAGAACCGAGAACCAGTCAGTACCCAAAGCGTGGTTGCTCATGGTGCAACTAGACCCGGGCCAGAAGGATGTCTAGTGGCTGCTGTACCCGAAGGCGAAAGCAAGATAACGACGCTGCACCGCACGGGCCGTGGGACAGGGAACCTAAAGCAGCATGAACCCATGTCAACTGGAAGTTGTAAAGCAAGGGATGCGCCCCGTAAACGCTGCAGCTCTGGGCGGTAGCGACCGCAACGCGCTCTGCGCTGCGAATGGCCAAGTCCCAGCTGCGAGCGGCGGGTGGGAGCGGCTCGGAGCGGGGCCGGGGACCGGAGGTTCGGCTGGGAGCCAGCTCCCCTCAGGGGGCGGTCTGGGGCAAGCACACCCTCACCGCTCTTCCTGCTGATGCAATCGGCCCGGCAGCCAGCATCCCCCTGCGAGGCGGCCGCCCGCCGTCCCCGCCACGTGGAGCCGCCGCCGCCCCGGCCCCCGCCCGGCCGCTCCGCAGCCCGCGACCCCGCAGGACACATCGGGTGGGCGCTCCGCTCCGCTCCCGCCGTCCCCGCCGCCGCCGGGACCATGAAGGTAACTGCTCCTGATCCGGGCTCTGTTTTGCAGAAGGTGTGTGTGTGGATGGAGCCTGCGATGCCTCCGGGACGCGGTAGGGGAGGGGGACGGACGGTGCGGCGCCGTGGGCTGTGCTGGACGGCACGCGGCACGCTTTTCCGACTTCTGCTGGGCCCCGGCTCACAGGGCATGCCTCTTGCGGCGTTTACACAGCTGCGTTTGTGAAATATTTGCGATAACAGGCGGCTGGCGGCCCCTTCCCTGCCTGGTATGCAGCTTGCAAAGGAAGAGGAAGCTTTCCTCAGAGTCTAAGATGCACGGGAGGTGGGAGACGTTGGAGGAGAGGCCTGGGGGTGTCCGGCTGGGGGTCCCTAATGAAGGAGGGATGCACCACTAGGTGATGACGGTGGCTGGGGGATGTAACACCGCCCCGTCGCTAGGAAAAGCTGAAGCCTCTTCTTTTGCACCTTGTGAAATTACAGCTTTTGGGAGTTACAAATCACATAACCGGAGGGCATACCTGTATGAAACGGAGTGAGCCCCCGAATGGCTGTCATTCTTATGCTAATCAAGGGTAATTAGCACTTGTGAGGTTGAGGGGTGGGATTGAGCGCGGAGCCTTCCGTGTTCCTGGTCTCAGCCCTCGGAACACGCTGTGACACTGGGAAGTGAAGAGCAGCTTTTTGAAAGGAGAGTGAAGGATGGGCAACTCGTCTTCCGTCTAACATCTCGGAAGTAAGAGATTCCTTCACGCGGTCTGAACTTCAGGAGCAATAAAGCCATGTTTCCAGTGGTTCTCAGCGGCGCTTAGCCACGATCTCACCTACAAGAAAGAATAAAGAAATGGTGCCTTTTTTTTTTCATCAAACAAAAGTGCCCACTAAGATTAAGCAGAACTGAATGGAAACACTGTTTTGTTTTAAAAAGAGATCATGCCAATGTGCCACCGTGAAACAGCCGCAATCTTTTTTTTGTGTGTGTGGTTAGATAGTCTATTTCTGGCTTGCTGATGTCTGTATTATTGCAGCTGGAAAATACACTTCTGTTGAGTATAGCGTTGATGAGGAAAAGGGAGAAATTAGGAGAATAAACAGCCTTGCTTTTCCAGCTTTGCTGTCTCTTACATAGAGTTGTAGTTGATGATGCATTGTCCTAAGTTCATGGGCCCTTCAACATGAGTTCAGAAACCACTGTCTCTTTACCAGGTAATTTTATATGCAGGAAACAAGAGGATGTCTTCAGGTAGTCTCAGCTCTGTCTTCTGAAACATTACTAAAATCTGGAAAGAAAGGTTGTAGGTGTGATCTGTTTTGTTAAGCCGTCGAAGAATTAAAGATGGAGGCAAATGGGAATCATCCAGGCTTTATTAGGAGCAAACGGACGGACCCAGGGCTCCCCGGGAAGGGAAGGAGAGCCATGAGGCCGCACTTGAACTGAACTGGGCTGGGTTTTTAAGGTCTGGGGCAGGTAAGGGAGGGGAGGGGTTGGGTAGGAGGAAGTGGTCTTTGGAATGTATGGTGCTTCCACCCCCCAGGGTGCTGCTGACGCTGGGAACTATAGATGCCAGGATATTGCTGTTAATGGTCGGGGCAGTCAGGCCTCACCTGGCTGGGGGTTGTGGGGGAAATGGTTTATGGCTTTCTCCGGTGGGTGGATGCTCGGACATCTTGAACATGATCTAAAGAGGTTTAAGATTGTTTTTTATTCTTTCAAAAGCCTTCCTACTTTTACCTAAGTATTGCTATCATCATCATCACTTGTTCTCTAAAATATTCTTTACACACGGCACCATGGTAAGTTCTGTCCTCCGAAAATTCTCAAGACGTGGCCTGGAAGCTTATATTTTAAGATAGACGCACACAGAATGGGCAACAGAACAGGAAAAATAGTACATATATTGAATAACGTGTATAAAAATGATATGTACATGTTATGTTTTGCTAGATACACAAGGCGGAGGTTTTAAAGGGACACACACCCTAAAAGGACAGATTAGACAGTCATTGTCTGGGTTAGTGAAGGAAGAGGGCAGAGCTTGAGGCCTGACTGTGAGAGGGGTTCCCATTCCAGGCACAGGGTGCGCCCGAAGGCAAGGCTCAGAGATACAGAGCTACTTGAGCTGACCTAAGTAAAGGGCATTGATGGAACATGTGGTGGTGAGAAAAAAGGAAAGGGGGTGGGGGGGGAGACAGTTTAATTTTAGCCAGTCTTTCATCTGGCGAGCTTCTGTAATGAGTAACTTCGTTTGACTTTAGAACTATGGAGAGAAAGGAAGAAGAGTTAAGAAAATTTTCCATTTATATGTAAGAATTTCTCATGCCTGTCAGCTCATGGAAACTGAGAAGGTCTAATTATGTGAAATGGTTTTAAAACCTTAATGAAAGAAAGTTGAAAACAGTCATTTTGTTATTACAGAGGTTTATGCGAAGAATTGAAACCAAATCATGGTTTTATTCAATAGCTGTGTATCTAATCTCAATTGTTTTCATAATTTTAGTTTTTTAAAAATATATTTTTATTAATTTCAGAGACAAAGAGAAAGGGAGAGAGAGAGATAGATACATCAATGATGAGAGAGAATGATTGATTGGTTGCCTCCTGCATGCCCCCCCACCACCCCCCCCTCCCTGGGGATCAAGCCTGCAACCCGGGCATGTGTTCTTGACCAGAATCACACCTGGGACCCTACTCCACAGTCGATGCTCTATCCACTGAGCAAAACTGGCTAGGGCCATAACTTTAGATTTTGACCTTCAGTTCAGGTCCTGACTTTTAGTTTTACAGAAGAAAAATAATTTACTTCTACCCCACTAGGTTCTTGGCTGTGATTTCCCTGTTATAAAACACAAATTAATAAGAGAAAAATAACAGAAATTTAATAGCATTTATACCTCCACTAAACATGGATGATACCCAGAAAAACCAAGGGACTCCCTGAAATGGCCAAAGCTACTCCTTTACAGACCACTAAAGAAAAAAAACAAAACAAAACACCAATGTTGGGGGGAAAGTTATGGGATGTTATCAGGGAAAGCAGGGTCAACAAGGGTAAGGTTGTTATTCAGAGTTAAGTAGGAGCCTTCTCTATTGGTAAGAGTTTCTAGAGATTTTGTTGTCTTTTTCCTTCTGGCACAGAGGGAGACACCCTTACAAATGGAGATTTCCTTTATAAGTGTAAGAGAAGGGCAACTTCTCTGTTTACAGGGATTCTCCTGCGTCTGCAGCCACTAGACATTGTAGACATTGTTCGGATGGCATATGCTGCTCCCCTTTAGTGTGTGTGTGTGTGTGTGTGTGTGTGTGTATACACACACACACACACACATATATGTATATATGTGTGTGTGTATATATATATATATATATATATATATATATTATTGATTTCAGAGAGGAAGGAAGAGAGAGAGAGAGAGAGAAACATGGATGATGAAAGAGAATCATTGATCAGCTGCCCCCTGCACACCCCCCACCAGGGATAGAGCCCACAACCCAGGCATGTGCCCTTGGCCAGAATCAAACCCAGGACCCTTCAGTCTATAGGCTGACACTCCATCCACTGAGCCAAACCAGCCAGGGCAGTTCTTTATTTCTAATATAAAGATATAGACCAGGGAGGTCTGGGCTTATTAGTAAACTACTTCTGTTTATCAGTGAAGGCTTGTTTCTAAACTGTGGTCATCCTGAGGGTTTGGATTGGTCATATCGCTTGGGACTTTATGTTGTCTGCTTCTTTGAATGCCTCTTAATGGGAGTAGGAAGATGGAAAAGAGAAGAGCTTTCTCCATTTTAGGTTTGGCAACCACCACACTGTGGAAACCCATTTTGTGCACAGCCTTACGCCGCCCAAGGGGATCTCATTACCATATCAGAGGGAGGATTTGGGACTTTTTACCATAGAAATGATTATCCCAGGCATCCTCCGCTTTCTGTGTGATACTATCAGTTTTTTTGAGCACAGAAGGATACTGAGTAGTCTGCTCATGTTACGGTTGTAAATGTGAGCAGCCTTTTTGTTGTAACTTTATCCCCTCAACAGCTGTCCCAAAGTGCTAAATATTTAATGTGACTTATGGTAAACATTCCTGATGATGAGCTTTTTTGAGCCTCTGTAGCCCATCTATCTTCTATAATAATAAAAGCGTAATATGCTAATTAGACCGGATGTCCTTCAGGAGGAAGCTGTGGTGGGCAGGGGTGGAGGCAGAGGCAGCCTCGGGGTGGCAGGGGCCAAGCCCCTTGCAAGGATTTTTATGCATCAGGCCTCTAGTTTGGTAATACATGTCAGTGCCCTCAACTTAAGGCCTCTAAAGTTGGATTCTATAAAATTCAACCGAGACATAAAGGTGAGGTGCAACCATAAGTTTTTAAATGTTGCAACATTAAAGACTGGGAATGCTCTGATTCGTAAACATAACTTTGTAAATATGTGCAAACATTTTTGTCATAAGCTGTAGTCTATGATTCATAATGTCAATGGTGAATGCAAAGCCAAAGCAGAATTGAAACACCTGTACTTCCAATTAGCCCCCTCAAATTCACAAGCTGATAATATTACCTCTAGAAACTTAGTATCTATGTCCTTAAAATACCTGTATTTTCCAATGTGTAAGACGACTGGGCGTATAAGACAACCCCCAACTTTTGAGAAGATTTTCCTGGGTTAAAAAGTCCGGACGGAGACCGTATGCAGCACAAAAAGGAGCCGACCAGAGACACTTGCGGTCTCCATCCGGTTTCATTGACAACCTCTGACCTTTGAGAAGATTTTCCTGGGTTAAAAAGTCATCTTATATGCCGGAAAATATGGAATTAAACTTAGGAATTAAATCACTGCATTAATGCAGGACAGAACATTACACAAACACTTTCCTATTGTCATATAGGCCATGCCTTTTTGTGGGATCAAAATGTTTGCAAAACATTGCTCTTATGTTCAGTGATTAATAAGAGAAAGAAAATCTTAAAAGAGATAATCATGCTCCAAATATATAGAAAAAAGTCAAGAGGAAAGGAGAAAAATGTTTAACAAATAGAAGAAATAACACTACAGAAAGCAGTCATCCAGAGAAATCATACTAAAAGACCCGTGCTTCTTTGTGACTGAAAAATGGTGAAATACTTGTAAAACTAGTTAATTCCATTAATTCAAGTGTTGTATTTCATCTAAAAAGAACCAACTTATTAGTTCTTTATTTTGATATGTAGCTCTGAATATTTGACCAATTGCGTTTACAGTCTACCCTGCAGTTTGAGAAGCATTTTTAACTATTGTGACCATAGTTGGTTTTTTGCCTTAGGAAGCCCTAAGAAGCTTAGGAAGTAACTTAAGAGTCCACATGATGTCTGACTCCTTATAAATCTGGGCAGGAAGAGCACCTGCTGGGATGTTCTAGGCCAAACATTCCACAGATGTCGCTCACAAAGCTTCAATACAGTTCAGGCCTGAGGCCCAGGGTGAATTTGCACAAGATGGTCACTTAGCATTTGTTAGAATTCCACACCACATTAAAGGGTAGTTTTGCCATGTGCATTTCACTTCTTTTTTTTCAGATTCAGATTCAAAGTTAAATTCGAAGTTAAATTTCAGATTCAAAGTTAAAAGTTTTGATTTTAGTACTTACTAGAGGTTGGTTCAGGAATCTGAAATTACAGTAACTGTTTCTTTGAACATTGAAGACAAGAGATGGAGTTATAAAGTCTTCATGGGCAAGCATAACGCATCACTTGGGGATTCCATGGTGATCAGTGTTGTTGCATGTTCTGTACGCTCGCAAGGTTAGTAACTCTGGTGTTTATGAGAGAACACATCCAGGCTTGAGGAAAGACTTCTTGGCTTAACTAAGATAATGATGCTTTCTGTGTTTAAATTCTATGTAAATTACATAACATTGAATTGTAACCTCAAAACATTTGTATGAGGAAAGCATTGCAGCTATGATTAGCCCCATTTTACGCATGAGGAAAAATGAAAATAAAAAACTTACTGGAATTGCTTAAGATTAGAAATAGCAAAGCATAAGGAGACGCTAGAGACTCTTAGTCCAGTCTGCTTTACACCTCACTAAGGATTCTAGACACTCTTGGATCTGACACCACTTTGTAAATCTTATGAAAAGCAGGAAAATCTCCCCAGCAAAATGTACAAACATTCATAGGCACAATATTTTATATCTAAATTATGTGTTACTAAAATCAAAACAATCGAGTCCATGGAAGACTGTTAGAAAATACTGAAGTGATCTAGTTATTTAGAGCAGCAAAGAGCCATTGTCTCTTGCCTATGCGGTCAACTGGAAATATAAAAATATAGTAGGATAAGCAAGAGATCCACACTGCCCTTTGAATATGGAAAAACCCACTCAACTGCCTTTAGTTCAAACAGAAAGGCAACCAACAGTTTTTTGTTATTATTATTACTTTTTTTATCACCACAAGAATTATCACCTTCTTCTTTGTGGAGAAATGACAAGATGAAGGTAAAGGCTTTAGGCTTTGAGGGGTGGCAAACTGTGGGAGGGTAAATATAGGGGAAAACTAACAGGACAAGGTTTGTCAGAGAAGGTTCAACTCATTGCTGACTTTCTTCCTTCTTCAGCCACAAACCTTCCCCAGGAGAGAAGATTTAAGGCAGTCCTCATTCCTGAGGTTTCTGCTTTTAGTCAGGGTAGGAAGCTAGGTGAAGGCTTCCTTCTGCATCTGTTGGATCTTAAATGCCTTCAGCTCAAACTGATTCTTATGCTGAAGTGGAACATTTTGATCCCTTGCAATAGTCGCAGAATAGGAGTTGATTCACAGAATCTGCACTCTCATTTTTTTTATTTTAATTTGGTTCTGAAGCGTACACCTGGTTGTTTTGTTAAACTGAGATAATACAGTATCTTAGTAGAGTTTAGGAGGTTGGGGTGACTAGCCTTTCCATTTCTTAGATAATGTCCCGACCTGTTGTTCCTGTCAAAGGGACAGGCCTACATGGCTATCTATGTACCTGATAGGTTACCCCACCTCAGCCATGGCTGATTGTAGCAAGGGTGCATATTTGACCAAAGTTCGTCCACCATTTACTTCTTTCTTATTCTGTTGCCTCCACATTTAACTAGTATCATATCCTGTGGATTCTATTTTCTCTATATCTATATGTGCTTTCATTGTCATTGCTAGAGTACTGATTTATGCTCTCATTACTCCTTTTTTTATTTGTTAACCCTCACCAAAGGATATTTTTCCTTTGATTTTTTAAAAAATATATTTTATTGTTTTGTTTTTTTTTACAGAGAGGAAGGGAGAGGGATAAAGAGTTAGAAACATTGATGAGAGAGAAACATCATTCAGCTGTCTCCTGCTCACCCCACACTGGGGATGTGGCCACAACCAAGGTATATGCCCTTCACTGGAATTGAACTTGGGACCCTTGAGTCCGCAGGCCAACGCTCTATCCACTGAGCCAAACCAGTCAGGGATGATTTTTATAGAGAGTATGTGGGGCGGGCGGGGGGGAGGCAAGGAGGAGACAGGGAGAGCAATATGGTTGTGAGAGAGACACAGTAGTTGGTTGCCTCTCACACATGTCCCGACCTGGGCCTAGAATTGAGCCTGCAACCATCATATGTGCCCTCACCTGGGAATCAAATCCGGGACCCCTCAGTCTGCAGGCTGAGGCTCTATCCACTGAGCAAAACTGGCTAGTGCACTTCTTGCACCTGGGACCTGGGCTTCCCTCACAGCCCTGGCTTCGTCTGGAGGGACATCTGGAAGGATGTCCAGTCTAATTAGCATATTGTGCTTTTACTATTATAGATTACAGTTGACATTCAAGATTATATCAGTTTCAGGCATACAATATAGTGCTTAGACCTTTATATAACTGATATTTTTTGCACCTACCTGACACCATATGTAGTTATTACAATATTATTGACTAATTCCCTGTGTCGTATTTTACACCCATGACTGTTTTGTGACTACCAATTTGTACTTATTAATCCAGCCACCTTTTTCATTCAGCACCATCAACTTCTCTCCCCTCTGGCTATCATCAGTTTGTTCTCTGTATCTATGAGTCTGTTTCTGTTCTGTTCATTTATTTTATTTTTTATATTCTACATATAAGTGAAATCACTTAGTATTTGTCTTTCTCTGTCTGACTTATTTCACAGCATAAAACCCTCTAGGTATCTCCATGTTGTCATAAATGGCAAAAATCCATTCTTTTCACGGCCAAGTTGTATTCCATTGTAGATATATACAACTTCTTTATTTGTATTTTGATTAGAACATTTACTTCATTTACACTTAAAATAATTATTAATAGGTATGTAGTTATTGCTATGTTATTGTTTCCTATTGTTTTTGTAGTTCTCTCTTCCTTATTCTCTTGCTCTCTTTTCTTATATGTTGATGACTTTTTGTAGGGTTCTGTTTGGATTCCTTTTTTTTATTTCTTGTAGATTTTTGGTTTGTGGTTAACATGTGTTTTATATACTGTATATACACTGAGTGGCTAGATTATTATGACTGGCTAGATTATTATGACCCCCCATCTGTACTTCGTTGGGCCACCTTTTGCCTTCAATACTGCGATGATTTTCTTGGCATTGACCCCGCGAGATGTTGAAAGGTGATGCGAGGAATCTGATACCATACCTGATGCATAGCACTGTCTAGTTCTGTGAGATTTGTGGAACCAGCTGCCTGATGGCTCTTTTAACTTAGTCCCACAAATGCTCAATTGGATTGAGATCTGGTGATTGTGGGGGCCACCTAAGCAGGATAAAGTCTCCCTCATGTTCTTGAAACCATTCCTGTACAATATGAGCACTGTGGCATGGCGCATTGTCTTGTTGGAGGAAGCCATCTCCATTGGGATACACCATCAATATGATAGGAAGAACTTGATCAGCAACGATACTTAGGTATGTGTGCTATTCAGACATTTATAATGATTTGGCCCTCTAGCAACTTCAGCGGGAAATTATAGCTAATTTGCCTACAAATGTCAGGTGGTCATAGTAATGTGGCCACTCAGTGTATATATCCCACGTTCAAAGGCTGTTAAATCGCATTGTTTACCCATATCTTCAGAAAAAAAAAAATCCCTTCTACTGTCCTGGTAAATAACCTGCTTCCCTATTTATAATGGCCTGACCCTGTAGCAACTTCAGCTCAAAATTGTAACTAATTTCTCTACAAATGTCAGGTGGTCATAATAATCTGGCCACAGTGTATGTCAAGCTGTGTTTTAACAGTCTATTTTAAGTTGATGGTCACTTAAATTCGAACACATTCTAAAAACACTACCATTTTTACTGACTCCCTCCTTGTTTATGTTTTTGTCATTATTATTTTTTTACTTCTTGTATGTTTTTGTATGTATCTCTTAAAAAGAGATAATTGTGATTAATATGCCCTTCCTGCTTTTGCCTGTGACCTTCGTACCAGCTTTAGTATTGGTTGACCCACTGCTTTTGTTATGTGTTTGCCTTTTTCAGTGAGAATTTTTTTCTTTGTGCTGTTTTCTTACTCATATTTTTAAAGTTTCTTCCTAAAGAAGTCCCTTTAATATTTCTTGTAATATTGGTCCGGTGGTGATGAACTCCTTCAGCTTTTTCTTGTCTGGGAAGCTAATTTTTTTGGTTTTATGCTTGTTTTTGAACAGCAGGTACATTTTTCCATGTCTGGATTTGCTTGAAATCCAATTGACTCCTAAAAGATAGGGGCTTATAAAAAATAGAGAACAGTAAATTATGATGCCTTTTGCCAAACTCATTTTATATAGCTGCTATTTTCTCATTGATTTTTAAAGAATGTCAGTGGGGAAACTGTATAACAACTGTGAGCATAAATTGTAAATATTTCTGGGAAAGTTCATACAAAAAGCTACAACATAGCAATGTGAACTGAATGCCATGAAGATTATAAGAAACAAACCCAGTAATGCCAGTCTGCTAAATCATCACTGTTTTTAGATCAGGCAGTAGGTAAAGGAAACAGCCATGTTACATCCCAAGGAACTGGCTTACACTATAGAACAAAGTCATGTGTCTGGGGATGTTAACCAATTCCAATACTGTTTAACATGGTTTTCTATTGTTGCAAACAATGCTGTTTTTAAGCAAGCTAATTAATGCATACACTGACAAACAAATTCAACAAAAGAGGCACTCAGAGGCACTGTTCATTGAATACTGAAATTTTGAAAGGAAAAATCTATTAGGTCATTTTATACATTTACTTTTGCCAAAGAAGGATTGTTCTTTTTACTTTAGTTTTCTAACTTTCAATGCTATTCATTAGGAACTAAGATTTTCCAAATCTTCTCACAAAAATTCTGCCTCCTACTATGTTCACTATTTAAAAGTTTTCTGGTAATTAACTTATTTCCCTTTTCTTTTGCTTATACACATCAGCAACAATGTATGCTAAAGACCCAGTGAGGAGTAGTCTGTAGCTTTCTGCTCTTTCCAACACCACTACTCAGTGAGTCTCCTGGTGTTCTTTAGGAAACTTACTGGATCCACTTGGTCCATGGGAAAATCACCATTATACTCATTTCTCCTTGGAGACAGCCCAGAGAGTGGGACCATCATGTGCTCCAGTCACTGGGTAGTGGACAAGTGCTAAATCAGCACAATGACCTGAAGCCTGTGAAGGCAGAAATAACTTGGTCAAGAGACTGGAAAACCAGAAGAACCAGAGTAGCTGGTAACGAAAGACAGACAAAGCTGAGCTGTGTTCACGGGTACATCTAATAGCAAAGGAGAATAGTCTCCCCTTCTTTTCATTTCCCTTGGGATGATGATCTCTGATTGCTATAATGCATTTACTGAACAAATATTTGAAGAGTACTTACTATGTAAGCATCAGTAACTGTGTAAGATCTTGAGGCTACAAGAATGAAAAGAAGGTAAATTCTCTGTTTTCATGACATTTGCAAGGGAAGGCCACGTGATTTCAGCACAAACTAGGGCAGGGTGTGAATCCCAGCTTTGCTAAGTTTTATCTATAAACTAGAGGCCCGGTGCACAAAATTCATGTACGAGTAGGGTCCGTAGCCTGGCCGGTTGATTGGGGCCTTCCAGTTGACATCTGGGGCCTTTCTTCCCCAGCTGCCAGCTGC
This sequence comes from Murina feae, assembly GCA_004026665.1. Taxonomy (NCBI): domain Eukaryota; kingdom Metazoa; phylum Chordata; class Mammalia; order Chiroptera; family Vespertilionidae; genus Murina; species Murina feae. Next base: position 18,990 of record PVJC01009615.1, on the reverse strand, counting down.
AGAACAGGGCCTTCCTTCATTCCACACTGCCTCACGGTAATCAGCACACATCATAATGAGCAATTGAACTCCCGGTCTCCCTGTTGAACTCTCAACGGGACACTTCACATATTAGCCTTTTATATACTACTAGAGGCCCGGTGCCCAAAAATTTGTGCACTTGGGGGGGGGTCCTTTAGCCTGGCCTGTGTCCTTTCGCAGTCTGGGACCTCTTGGGGGATGTCCACCTGCTGGTGTGCCTGGCCAGCTTGGGTGAGGGGCTGAGGGCCGTTTTCAGGCTGCCCACAGTTCCCATTGACCCAACATCCCAGCGAGGCTGGCTGGAAGCAGGTTTCTGGGGTTTATTTATCTTCTATAATTGAAACTGTGTTGCCTTGAGCAGAGGCCCAGCCAGCCTAAGCAGGCAGTTTCCTCCATCACTGGTGCAACAGAAGCCTCCTTGTTTGCTCTAGCTCCGTGGCTGCTGGCCGCCATCTTAGCTGGGTTAATTTGCATACAGTGCTCTGATTGGCTGGTGGCATGGCTTGGCTGGTGGGCATTGCTTAGGTGTAATGGATTGAGGGTCAATTTGCATATTACTCTTTTATTAGATTAGATACTATAGATTGTTGGTAATAATAATACCTATCTCATAAGAATGCTGTGAGGATTACATAAAATAACAAATGTAAAGAACAATGCCCAGTCCAAATAAATACTACATGAATATTAACTAATATTGCCACAATGTACTCCTATATACACTCATGTGTTGCATAATGACATTCTGGTCACATTGCACTGCAGGATATGTCATTCAAGAACCCAAAAGCGTAGAGGAAAATCCGCTGTGTAGTCGGCTATACCATCTAGATGTGTGTACTCTGTGAGAATTGCAGACCAATAAAATCACCTATCGGTGCATTTCTGAGAATATATCCCCATTGTTAAATGATGCATGATTGTAGTAACAAAATATTTCAATTAGTGATGTAATGCTGGTGGTCTTAATCCAGCATCTAGAAGTGTTCAGGAATCTGGAGAAGGTGCTGTATGTAAATTATTAGAGTCCAGAGGTGAAACATAATTTTGGAAGGCATTATGGGGAATCAGAGAAGACTTAGCTAAAGGAACTTAGTTCTCCCTTGTCTCAGGACTCCTTGCTATTTATTAACACAAATTGTCTTAAGGCAAGGAAGATATACACATCAAAGGGTAAGGTTTGGTATACAGAATCCATTGTCAGATTGGGGAAATTGCCTATTGGCTGTTCAGGTGTTTGGCCAGGAGGAGGCAATAACATGCAGATTGAAACGCCCTCTCCTGTCTGACAGTAAGCAATCATTTTATGCAAACTTTTCAGGTTTGGGGGAATGCCCTCAGCCATCTCCAGATGATTCAGCCCTGCTGACATGCTGGAATTGGCTTCTGGCAGTGATGCAACTGGAAGGAAATAAAATATTAAAAATAAAATGGTAGGAAATATATAGCAGTGGCAGAATTGAGGGAAAGCTGGTACTAATTCATACTGGCTGGTCAGAAAAAGCTTCATAGAAAGGTAAACTAAGACCTGAGTAGCACCAAAAAAATACAGAGAAAACCAAAACCCCTCAGAGTGATCTGGAGGTAGTGTTCCTTGTATAGGAAGCAGCAAATGAGACTTCCAGGGGTTTAGTGAGTAATGGGAAAAATTGCAGGAGTGGGCCACGTCCTAAAATCTCCTTTAGATCGTGCTGAGTATACGTTTTATTCCCAGTGCAGTGGGATGTCTATGGAGAGTTTGGAGAAATAGATGGGAATTTTTGAAATTCACTGTTGAGTCAAGTAGTACACTGAGAGACCAGTTAGGAGCCAAAAACCAGGATTACAGGCTTTATTAAGGAAAGAGACCTGTCTGTGGGGCTGTCTTGCACTGGGAGAACAGCAACCTGTGCAGAGGTGGGCACTCCTTTTGAGGGGCAGAATGGGAAGGAATGGGGGCTTAGTGTACTTGACCCGTGCTAATTGCTGGCTTAATGTATGGTCCACATAGGAACAAGGGCTTAGAGTATTTGACAGGTATTGATTGGTGGTTCAATGTACAGTCCATATAAGGTACATGGTTAGTCACTCAGGTATTTCTGAGCTGCAGGTTACGTCATACTTCGCCCACCAGTTGGGGGAAGGGAGGGTCTATCACACACAATGGTTACATTTCTTTTCTTGCACAACATTTAGTTTTTCTTAGTTGATCATTGCATTCTTTTCTTCCATTTGCTCACTTTACTATGTATTTATTGTGATTTCTTCCCAGCTAGCTAGTAGCCTCAATATAATTTTGCATAGGTCAAATATGTTCACTTATCTGTTAGTTCTTTTTTTCCCCTCTGTACTTTGGTTTTTTTTGTTTTTTTTCTGTTACTTTTCTTGTTCTTGTTCCAATCTGTCCTGGTTTCTCTCCAGGCCAGCTGCAGAATTGTCTTTCTAAGACTTCTCCTTGCCACCCATTATCCTCTTTCTTTATTAGGTCTCCAGATTTCTGAGTCTCATGGCTTCCTCTTCCTTAGTTTACTTCCTCCTTCATATGGAGCGTTTCCTGCAATAGTCACCAAGTAAAGAGTGCATGGGAAGTAAATATTTTGATCCTTGCATGCCTGAAATGCTTTTGTTCTACTATCACACTAGTTTGATATTTGCGAATAGCCTTCTAGGTTAGAAATGATTTTTCATCAGCATTTTAAAGGAATGGCTTTATTGTTTTCTAGTTTCCTGTGCATCACTATTGAGAAGTCCAAGAATACTCTTATTTCACATCTTTTTTTACCTGTGACCTGTTTTCTGTTCTTTCTTGATCCATTCAGCATCTCTTTTCAAGGTAGTGCTTGAAAGCTTGATGCTAACATGAGTCCTTAGTCATTCATCCTAGGAAATTTCCTGGTCATATATCCTTGATAATTTCTTTTGTTTCCTTGGTGTTTGTTCTTGTTGTTTTTTCTTAAACTTCTATTAGCTGGATGTTAGACGTCCTTGATTGATCCTATCATTTAAAACATTTTTCTCTCCTTGTGTCCAATTTTCTGGGTCGGGGTATTACTGGTGGTGATGGCAGTGAAACTGGACCTCAGTTCTTAAGTTTGGCAACTAAATAATTCTGAGCCAAGAACTCAAGGTGTAAGAGAAAGTTTATTTAGAAAGTTATAGAGGTAGTAGAACGAGCCATTTGGGCTGTGTGGGCTCAGGAAACAAGTTATACAAGCTAAAGAAGAGCCCCTGGAGCTTAGGAGAAAGGCAAAGGTAACACCCAGGGGTTGGTGGTAGCGAGGTGGGGAGACGAGGGGGAAGGGAAAGGCTCTGACTTGCTCCCTAGAGGGAAAACATGTCTTGGTTCCTTCCTCTTGAGGGTTTTAAAGGCTGAGAATGTAGGGACGGGCTTATGGGAGGATCTGCATAGAATAGTCATCAGCTTTATGCTGATAATTTAAAATGAGATTTATTCCCCTGACTTCATCCACCTTTTGGTGTGGTTGGAACAAATGACAATAATTGGATTTCTGCTATCTATCTCCCTGAGTAGGGTAATTTAAGCTACTGTGTTTTCCGGCATATAAAACGACTGGGCATATAAGACAATCCCCAACTTTTGCGAAGATTTTCCTGGGTTAAAAAGTCTGGACGGAGACCATATGCAGCACAAAAAGGAGCCGACCAGAGACACTTGGGGTCTCCGTCCGGCTCCATTGAAACGAATGGAGTGCGGCCGTTTCTGAGCTCCCCCCACCGTATGCGGCGACCGCAGATTCTCCAGTCTGGCTCAGAAGTTTCAGCACCCGCCCTATAGGACGACCCCCGACATTTGAGAAGATTTTCCTGGGTTAAAAAGTCGTCTTATATGCCAGAAAATACGGTATTTATCCTCTGGTTGAGGAGAAGTGTGAACCATTTATTCCTAAGTGTCCTTGGTTAGGGAAGATAAGACTTTGCAATTTAGTAGATGGCTGTAAACTGCTTGGCCATTTAACTGTCTCAGGCTCCCTGTTTCATTGTCCTGGCTTGCTTGATTGTCTCAAGGGGAAGATTTTACCTATGTTATATTCCAACCTTTTTCTTTCATTTAAAACGTTCTTCTCCATATTTCTAAGAGCTTTTAAAATTCTCTTTTTAAGATGATCATGTTCTTGTTTCATGGATGAAGTAACTTCCCTATATTTCGGAACACATTAATTATAATTAAATCCTATATTTCTGAGGACAATAATTATAACTAAAACTGTGTTCTTCTGTTCTTTGTGTTGTCCCTCCCCCACATCTTTTTGTTTCTGTTTCTTTTGGGAGGTGGTACATTTCATATTGGAGGTTTTCCCCAACTAGCTGGTGGCTTGTGTTGATCCATTTATATACACATATATGTCTTTTACATTTTATTTTTCAGTTTCAGTTTACATTCAGTATTATTTTGTAGTAGTTTCAGGTGTACAGCATAGTGGTAGACAATCATGTACTTTACGAAGTGATCCCCCTGATGTTTCCAGTACCCACCTGGCACCGTACATGGTTATTACAATATTACTATGTTCCCTATTCTTTACTGTACATCAATCCGTTATATTTAAGGATGGGCCACTAAGAAGCCTATAGGAAACTCTGTACATACGCTTTGCTCCTCTGGTTGCTTCATGGTTACGTGACTGCTGCAGATAGCGGGAATGGCACACGGCATCTAACTCTTGGGGTCAGACCAGGCCTGGATTCAGCAACCCTGGTACTTGGGTTCTGTCTAGGAAAGAATTCAGAGCCAAGACCCACAAGGGTTGGTCCATTTGTAACATCGGTTTAGAAAGAAGAGATGTAAGTGGGAAGCTTACTGGCCCACGTGAGTGACCCGCAGGCATTTCTAGCCAATAGCTTTACTTTTGATAGACTGAGACCAGCACAAAACATCCTCTCAGACTACTCCTGTGCAGAAAAGAGTTAACGTAGTACACCCGAGACTGCTAGACTCGCAAAGATCTGCGTCAAGGGTGGCCCCTGGTTCATGTCTGGGAATTTGGGTTTCTAGGGGGTTCCCACAATTCCCTGATAAGAGTGGCTCACTGTGTCTAAAGTATTTACGCAAACAATGTGGTTTCTGTTGAACATCTGCTTCTGTTCTGGGAGTCGGAAATTTTGGTATGTGCTAGGTATAGGGTGCCTCCATGACCAGCTCCCCCGCCCCTCCCCGCCCCAATAAAAACCTGAGCACTGAATCTCTAATGAGCGTCTATGGTAGACAACATTTTGCATGTGTTGTTTTAACTTGTTGGTGGAGGAATGAAGAGCATGACTTCAGAGAGAGGATTCCTGGGCGCTTGTATCTAGTTTCCTCTGGACTTGGTCCCATTTACCTTTTCCCTGATTTGCCTTGTGTCAAATAAATCTTAGCTGTGAGCGCTGTGGCCAATTTTCCAATCTGTCAGATGGGGTTTATGATAATAATATCTACCTGATAAGTGGTGTGATGATTATGAAACATGTGTGGAATGAAGGGCGCGTTGTGGGATGCATCTGATAGAGGTTGATTGTTATTCTGGAGTATGTTCATGTAAAGAACATCTTGTGTTTATGTGTTCAAGCTCCTGTCTTTTTGTTAGATTCGTACCGACATATCCGCTCAAGTAAATTAACTCTCAAATTTTGGATGACACATTTGATGAAAACAGGTTCACATGCCAGCTTATAAAGACTCCTGGTTCTTTCACCAAAGTGTGTGTGTGTGTGTGTGTGTGTGTATTAGTTTCTTCACTTAACAGACATGAAATAAATCATTTTTGTTTGTTTGGTCAAAATTCACATGTTGAATCCTAACTCCCGAATGTGATGGTTTGAGGAGGTGGGCCTTTGGGAGTGACTAGGATTAGTGCCCATCAAAGAGGCTCCAGAGAGATGATTCACCCCTTCTTTCACCGAGGATATAACAAAAAGTCTGCAGCCCAAAAGAGCGCCCCCATTAGGCACGCCTGCACCATGCATGACCCAGCCTGCAGAACTGTGAGAAATAAGTGTTTGCTGTCTATATGGTGCCTTGCCCGTTTTGATGTAGTAGCCTGAACAAACTAAGGTTGTTTCCCTTTCTTTTTCTTCATGCTATCCTCTGATTTGCTCCTGGAAGCCTGTAGAATAGTACACATGACCTATTCTAAAGGCTGAAAGTTGCAGAAGTGAGGAAGGGGCACAGAGTGGAATCAGAGAGGAACTTTACCGTGGTTTATTAAGTAGTGACTAGTGGAAGCTATTAAAACAAAATGCACCAAAGATCCATCACATAAAACTTTGCTCCCGCTACGACTATTTTCTTTGCAAAGTCTGTCCTTTGGCTGCCTTGAGGTGGAGGAATGTTGCTGAATGCCTTATTAAAGAGTATGAAGATCTCCAAGGTATGTGCTATCTCTTATGATCAAGACAGCAAACCACTGAGAATACATACCAGCTGGTAGGTAACATGCCTGAACACCGCAAGCAATGTACTGCGTGAAAGCTGGCTCACAAGAGAAGTACAGATCACACTCATTCAAAGGCAGAAGTCCCGGGCCATACTGGCTCTTGGCTCTGTGGCTCCGGGTTTAGATTCTAAAATTTAGAACAGTCTCACATTGAAAGAGTTATCCATCCTTGGGAACTGTCCAGTAATGCTTGTACATTTAAGACATGATGAGGGAAGAATGGAGTTTTAGAGAGATCCCTTGCCCCTCCCTCCACCTGATGAGAAGTCTACAACCCAAAAGAGGGCCCTTCATGTCTGTTCCTAGTATCTGGGTTAGGCCCCAGGACGTTGTCACACACTCTTTTTTCTACTTCTTCCTGCTTCAACCCATTCTGGGTATTGTTGGGAGAATGAGATTACATAGAATGTCTTGAATCAAAAGTTTTTCATTGCCCATACAATAAATTATCCGCATACAAGTTCTTTAATAATCAATCCTCTTACTATCTCCCTAAATTAGTTCTCATTAGTCTCCTTTATCTTATATTTCTCAAACTTCCTATTTCTCTTTCTTTCTTTCTTTTTTTTTTTTTTTTTTTTTACTGGAAGAAGCTTTATTCTTTCATTTGGTCTGATGCATGGGAGAGGGCTCCAGGTGGTTAAAAGAATGGCTAGCAGTTTCGGGAAGAGGCTCAGGTAAAAGCCAGACACCAGGGAATGCAGGGGGCCCTCTGAAAGGCCTCTGGGCTCCAGAGGCTCCTAGTTGTGCTTGAGGGTGAGCCTTTGGAAGAGATACTCACCCAGCCCAGCCTGGGCCGGCAGCCTGCGGAGGTGAGTCAGGCGTCGCCCATCTTCTTGATGAGTTTCACCTCCTCACCCGGAAGTGGTTCTGCAGGAGTCACAGGATGAGGGTCTGCTTGGGCAGAACCCAGGGCCTGCAGCTCCAAAAAGGCCTGGTTCAGGCTCCTCTCCAAGGCCAGGGCGGCTTCCATGGCCCTGAGTTTTGCCCACTCATCCTGGGAGGCCTCAGCGCGTCCTGGAAGAGAAGGCGGCCGCAGCGCTGGTTTTGCAGCTTTGGGGGATGCTCAACGCCCTCGAGCTTCTTCTCCACCAACTCACGGAAGAAGCGGCCCAGGCCCTTGAGAGCCACATCATAAGGTCGAAGTAGAAGCCCAGAGAGAGGTAGGTGCGGGAGGCCCGCAGGTGCAGGCTGGCCAGGCGGGTGGCCGCAGCCTCCACCTCGGTGGAATAATTCTAACGAATTTGGGAGCTCGTGGCTATTCGGCAAGAAGGAGTTAAGGTAGAAAAAAACCCGGGGTGTTGGCTGGTCCCCGTTTTGAAGGTGATGACTGGATGAGACGCAGGAGAGTAGCAGGAGGCTGGAGAAGGGGCAGAGGTGGGAGAAGGGGCGTCCCTGGATCTGTTCCATCCAAACACTGTTGAAGCAAGAGACAGATCCGGGACCACCAAGGGCACCCCCAAACTTCCCATTTCTAAACTTTACTTACTGTTCACCGTGGACTGCTTTAAAGAGTTATGTGATGATGAATTGCAATTTAGATCTGTCATAGGATCTTTTATTTCATCAGACATAACTAATGACCAAATAGGGTATTATCCTGATAGTTTGAAGTAGCTGGAATCACTGTGGGATAAAACATATATAAACATAAAACACACATACATATGCTCACAATTCTAAAACCTTTTTCTTTTTTTAAAAAATATGGTTTTATTGATTTCAGAGAGGAAGGGAAAGGGAGGGAAAGACAGAAACATCAATGATGAGAGAGAATCATTGGTTGGCTGCCTCCTGCACTCTCTACACTGGGGATCAAGCCTGCAACCTGGGCCCGTGCCCTGATTGGGAATCGGAATTCAACCAAGACCTCCTGGTGCATTGAGCCATGCCAGCCTGGAAAACCTTTTTCTCTAGCAGGAGATGGACTGGTAGGGAGAAACATAGTTCTTTACTGTCGAGCCTATTTTTATATAATCGGTGATTACATTATTATAAATTTACAAGATCTATTTTTTACTTTGTAAAGTAATTACACTCATGCACAAAGTGAATTTACTATTTGGAAGGCATTTGTGGCAATACATCTGCATATTAGAAATCCTGTGATATATCTGTTTTGTAAATTAAGACTGTCATATACTGGGCTTGCTTATAGTGGAGGGAAATGGATGCCATCACTAGTGAGAAAGAGCCTCCAAACCATTTTTTTTTTTAAATAGAGATATACATTAACCAGACTCTTTGAGGATGTGGGTTATAACTTACTTGAGGACTGCACCAAATCCAAATGTTGAAGGAACCCCGGTGGAAGATGGCTTTTTCTGTATGTCGCTCCAGCAATCTGAGGAAAGGCTGCAAAGCTAGTGGACCTCCTAGTACAATGGGAGAAGTGCTGGCCATCTGGAGTGGTCACATTGACAAGAGGATTTTTGGAGCATCTAAGGTCAGACTACCACTTAGCACCCAGCTGGGCAGCAGGGTTATAAGGAAGACATTGCACAGATTTATAGAGAGGTGAAACATCTGAATCCTTTCTTCTCACTAAAACCATAAATAATTTAATAGATGCCAAGTTTTCTCAAAACAAAAGCCCTTCAGATCTAATATAAATGTGCACTGTAATAATTATAGCTAACATAGATTAAGAGTTCACTAGGTACTAGCACAGGCTTTATGCGAATTCTCTCATTTAGTACTCACAGAAACTCTATTATTCAAAACATTTCACAAACGGAGAAATCGAGACACAGAGAGATTAAGTAACTAGACCAAGCTTGCAAAGCTATTGAATCTGGCAATGTCACTCCAGAAGCTAAATGCTTCACTGCTGCATGTCAGAGTTTGCCTATCAGCTTGATAACCGTATGTTAGGACAAAGAAACAATGGAGACATATTCCGTTCAGTAGTTTGTAAAACACTTTAACTTACATATTTCCTTTTTGCCTTTCTGGTGAAGGCAGCTGAGGTTCAGAGTCAGTAATGTAAGGTTTGGAGACATTGGTGATTGCCCAAGATCATATTATCTACTAGACAATGAGGGTAGAGCTTGAAACAAATCTTGCAATGAAACCCGAACTCACAGCTTAATGAGAGTTGGGAAAGATTCCAAGGGGGCATTTCAATGTCCATCCAGAAGTATGTGGAAGTTAGAGAAGATAGGAAAAATATGTTGTGAATAGCTGAAGGCATTTTTAGTAAGGTTCTATATATCTCAGACACAGACCCTGAACAAAGGGCCATATTGAAAACTTAGTATTGATTTGTTTATTCCTAACACAATAAGTTTGTATAGGTATCTGTTTTCTGCTCTCTCTCACATATGTATGTATGTATGTATATGTATGTGTGTAAAAAATATCAGCTCATCTATCAATTTTATTTTATTGATTTTTTAGAGAGAGAGGAAAAGAGAGTGAGGGAGAGAGAAACATTGATCAGCCACCTCCTACACATCCCTTACTGGGGATCAAGCCTGAAACCTGGGTATGTGCTGGGCATGTGCCCTGACCAGGAATCGAACCAGTAACCTTTTGGTGCATGGGATGATGCTCAACCAACTGAGCCATACGGGCCAGGGCAATCAGTTTTTAATTTAAATAAAATTTATACATTCAATCAATTTATTTTAAAAAACTTTTGAGGTGCACATTTGCCTGACTGTACTAAGCACTGGAAATCCAAAAGAGAATAAAGTCATTGCCCAGACAGAACAGGACTGGCACAGCAACCAGCAGGGCAACACTCAAGTGTCATAACTGATTCAGTAAATGGCAGGTTAAGCTAGTGTCTCCAACCTGCAGAATTCATACAAGGACAGGCAAATGTTAGGCAGCCTATCAGCTTCCAGGTTTCCAGCCTTCACCTAAGTCTTTCCCAGGTCTTGCCTGCAGCAGGAACATCTTGCCAGTAGTCTTTTCCCACCTGCCTTTTCATAACACCCGTCTCTCACACTCTACAAAATAAAGGCTTTTCCTTCATCCCCCCCAAACTGTCCCGCACACTGCAAAGCCACCAGGGCTAAAGAAAGGGATGGACCAGATTACAGTGTCAGTGAAACCTCCAGTCAGGTCACCACAAACCCATTATCAGGCTTCCTGTGTTTGTCCTGTTGCCGTGTCACACTCCCTCGCAGGTGGAATACCACACGAGGAGCAGGAGGTTTTGGTGTGCATGGGATGCTCCACATTCAGAGGCAGCACGTTTTCACAGGCCCGGCCTTCCATCCCTTGACTGTGGGCTGCAAATCCCCACAATAGCGACGACGGCAGGCCCTTGTCTCACCCAGGTGACAGATCTATGGTGTGCCCCCAGGACTATTGCTCCATATCGATATTTGAGTATCTGAGGTTTCTAAAAGGCATGCTGGGGATGACAAACATGTGAGGGGTGCCCTGGACCCTTTCATCTGTTGCACACTTGGAATGATCTCAAAGAGGAGGAGGTGATAAGGGCCCTGTTTACTTCTGATAGAGCAAACGGGACACAGAGAAGTTGGTATTTTATAGTTTCTTGAACATACATGACACTCACAGGAAAAGCATTTTCTTTATTTCTTTGTTAATCCTCACCTGAGGATATTTATTTATTTATTGATTGATTGATTGATTGATTGAGGGAGTGGGAGGCAAGTGGAGAGAGAGAGAGAAAAAAAAACATCTATAAGTGAGAGAGACACATCGATTGGTTGCCTCTGGCATGCACCTCAACCATTGTCAGGGATCGAGCCTGCAATGAGGTACATGCCCTTGACCGGAATTGAACCCGGGACCCTTCAATCCCTGAGCTAATACACTGGCCACTGAGCAACTGGGTAGGGCAAGAAAATCATTTTCATTAACTTTCCCCGAAAGGTTTACAGCATTCCAAAATATCTCATTTTCCATTGGTGCATACCTTTTAGTTTTTCTTAGTAGGAGTATGTTGTGGATTCTACTACAAATCATTTCCTCAAAGTAAATTAACCTGCTCTCTTAATAAAAACAGACCAGCTACTTACGTTCTGGTGTAGAACAAAATGTTCTCCAGAGCAACCCAGGATATAATACCCTGGATGTTAAAAAAAATAAGTTTCATTTAATTAGGATTAATTTCTCCCTTCCAGAAATTATGTGATTATATTTATGTAAAACAAACAAACAAACACAAAAACGCATAAGCTGAATTGTTTCCAAACATGCAATGAAATTGCTAATCTTTCTATCTAGAACCCTTGCTTGTCTGTTTCTATGTCCACCGTCACTCCTTTTCAGGGTACCCGGCGATGACCTAAGCACTTGTGTGGGTAAGAGTTTCTTCTGTGTACAAAGGCACGGGGAGTGCAAATGAGGACAAGGAGAAGGGCAGGCAGGGACAGATAAAGCAAGAGAAAATCCTGACAGACAGGCAGCTCCAGCGCGTGTAGAACCCCACAGACTGAGCTCAGGAGGTTGCGCTGTGAGACGGCAGTTTCAAAGTGGAGTGTGTGCATCTGGGATGTGTAACTGAGACCAGTGGGATGTCAGACGCATTCATTACATATGTTCATGTTTTCTCCAACATGTAGGAAAAATTAAATTGTACTTATATTTTTACTTGCAATGGCTAACATCCCTCTGTGCAGTCTGTCAGGTTATCACACTGCCACAGACTCTGAGCTGTGTACTGGGGGTGGGGGCAGTGTCACTGCTCCGAGAGGTCCCTGTGCAGCCTGGGCAGTCAGCGTCCCTTGGCAGGTTGTGATTGTGATTATGGGAAATTGGTTAAGGAGATTTACAGATTATGTTAGCCTGTGCTCATTGGTAATCCTTACAAAAGGGACAACTGGTTTTAAAAGATTTCTGCAAACAAAAATAACAGCAGAAAGCCAGAATAAAGTATTCGTCATATGAAAACCAGAAGACAACAAAAATAAGACAGAGCTAATACTTTCCCATTTCTTAGTATAAGTTCTTCATTACCCATGTTCTGAGTCATTACCCATGTTCTGAGATAAGAATAGCAATGATGTAATCAGAACTGACAAACGGTGGGCCACAAGATATTGGTACCACCAGTAAGACTGTTGAAAAGGTATATTTGTTATCATTTATAATTCCTTGGTCCCGTGCCTTTAGCCAAGGGTGGTATAAGAAAACAATCATAATTAGGAAGAGATTTTAAAATGCTAATCATCTTATGTTCATCTCATCTTTTTTATTCTTATTTTTTCTGCATGACATGTGTTCCGTTATTAAAGAACAGAAGAACATGTCGGGCTTGCATGCTGTTCCGGTTAACATTGCTGTAAAATCGATCTGCTGCATTGTCTGGGCTCAGCTGAGTAGTTTTAGTCTGGGCTCTACCGTGGGGTTTCAGGCATCTGAAGGCTTAAGTGGACAGAATGTTCAAGACAGACATTTCACATGGTTGGCAGTTGATGCTGGACGTTGGCTGGGAGCTTATCTGGGACTGATGACTAGTGAGCCTGCACATGGCTCTCCATGGGGCTCGGGCTTCTTACAGCCTGGTGGCTGGATTCCAAATGGGGAAGTCTCAAGAGCCTTCAAGAGGAAGAAAGCAAAAGCTCCCTGGCTAGTTGCAGTGTATGCTGAGACTTGGTACAGCATCACTTCTACACTTCTGCTATATTCTATTCGTCAGAGAGTCACAGGGCCCACCTAGATTCAAAAGGGTGGGGAAATAAACCACCTCATGATGAGGTTGAGCAGAAGAGCATGTGCAATGAAAGATAAAAGGTTGAAGCTATCTTTGGAAAATGCATTCTGATCTTTGGAAAATAGGATATGCCACACATGCTCAAATTATTATTAATAGGAGTGCAGAACCATAACATTTGGAGTCATTGGAATGGTAGGCAAGATGACCAACCTTGTGGTCAACCTGACTTGATCTACAGCTGTGTTTGATCTTAGGAAATGTAGCTGACCTCTCTGGAAATCTATGAAATAGAACCTATGGTGTGTGGTGGTGGTGATGGAGGGGGGCTCTTTGGAATATTAGATAAGAAATGTGTATCCAAGTGCCCAGAGTATCATAAGTGGCTGAGCCACTGGCAGATATTATTCTGGCTTTGAGTAGGGAAGTGACTGGCTTAGAAAAAACTTTTTAACAGATCAGCCAAGGGACTTTGGTGCATGCATTTAAACATAACCAATGGACACAAAACACTGGGGGGTAGGGGAGGCTGGGGGAAGGGCAGGGGGAAAAAGAGATATATGTACTAATCTTTGTAAAACTTTATGTAATAAAAAAATGAATAAAAAAATAAAAATAATAATAATAATAAATAAATACATTTTAGAAAGGCAAAAAAAAAAAGTGAACACTTCGATGACAGCATGGGGGATATATCAGCTAGGGGAAGAGGAGGAAGATGATGAAGGGAGATGGGAGACCACCTGGGAGAGAGAGGAGCAGCTGTGGAGAAGAGAAGAGGGTAGAGAAGAGAAACATGCAGGCAGAAATCTAGTGTGACTTGGTGACTCATTGAATGGAGTGGAAAAGGAAATGGGAGAATCTAGAGTCATGTTTTTGTGATCAATCTTTTATAGAATATGAGTAAATTTTATTAAGAACCTATTCACATGTAATCATAAAATCTTAATGAAAACTTTGTGAAAGTCACATACTTTGTAAATCAATTACTTTTATTGGTAAAAGGTATTGTTCAAAGTAGAAAACCAGAAAGATATGAGCATTACATTTAAAGTCAGTTCATGGTTGTGGATTGAATTGTGTCCCTCCAAAGAGATCATGTGAAGGCCTAAACCCCAAAACCTGTGAATGTGATCTTATTTGGAAACAGGGTCTCTACAGATGTAATCAAGTTAACATGAGGTCAAACTGGCTAGCATGGCTTAGTTGGATGGGCATCATCCTGGTTGGACCACATGCCGTGCATTGAAAAGTTGCCAGTTTGATTCCTGGCCTGTGCATGTGCATCCCCAGTAGGAGGCGTGCAAGAGGCTGCAGAGCCCTGTTATGCTCTCATATTGAAGTTTCTCTCTCTCTCTAAAAAAAGTGTAGTTGAAGAGAGGGAGAATAGTAAAAGTTAAAATGGAAAGTTAGGGGTTAGGAGCCAAAACTTAGGAGGGTAAGGAATCTTGTGAAAATACTTTGTCAGGGTGATGTAAAGCCTTGATTTTTTCAGCCAAGAAAGGGGTATGTTCAGTTTCCATTTTGACATAATTTATCTGGTCTCCATGCTAAGAGGGGCTTAAAAAGAAGCAAGGCTGGAGGCAGAGAGGCTATTTGAAGAGATCTGGTACCAGGATAGTGGTAAGATGGCTGGAGAAATGGATGCCTTTTATGTTTCTTGTTAGGGCGACTGCATAGAGTAGGGGTCAGCACCTAAAAACCATAGGGCTAACCCCATGGTGTCCCATTTATATATACACAGCCATGCCCATGCGTTTATGTATTGTTGATGGCTGCTTTTGTGATATAGAAATAGAAATGAGTAGTTGCAGCAGAGACCACATGGACCTCAACACCTAAAATATTTAGTATTTGGCTCTTTATGAAAATGTGAGCTAACTGCGGTAGATAATCATTACCCACATTTACTGAGGGAGCAAGACTCACCAGGTGATGTGCTAAGTAATTGACATATATTATGATCATCTCTCCCAACTGGCAAACATGGAGTGTTCCTGTTGTCCCATTTTATGGGTAAGAAAACTGAGACATGGGTAAGACATTCTCATCCACACCCGTAGCTTCACCTTCTGCCTGCATCCCAGTGACTCATCAAATGCTTACCTCTAATGCAGACCTCTCATCTGAACTAATAGCAGGTCTCAAAGGCACCTCAAAACTCAGTGTGCCCCCCATCAGACTCTTGCTCATCCCTTCGTTATTTTCTAGTGTTCCATTTTTTCTCAGTTAATATTGCCAACCAGCGGAGCAAGCCAGAATCCAAGGAGCCCTCCTTGGCACCTCTCTTTCCCACATTCCTACTCACATCCATTTTTCTAAAGATTACTGAAATCTGACTGCTTCTCTGCATCTGTGTCACCTACCACCTGTCCAGGCCATCCACTAGGATCATCTCACGTGGGTTTTGTAATTAATTGCTTCCTCATGAACCCATTTCTTTCCACTCAGGCCCCCTCCAACCTCCAACCTCCAAACTGCAATCAGAGTGCACTTCAATCCTGTCAACCTTCCACCTCCATTCCCTACCTAACCCTAACTTTTCAATAGTTTTCCCTTTCTAATTTATTTTTCAATTACAGTTGATATATAATATTAGTTTTAGGTGTACAACATAATGATTAGGCATTTATATACCTTATAAAGTGATAGTGATCACCGTGTTAAGTCTTGCACCCACCTGACACCATATATTGTTATTACATTATTATTAATCATATTCCCTGTGTTACTATTTTCATCTGCCCCCCTCTGGCAACCAATTTGTTCTCTGTATCTATGAGTTTGTTTCTCAGTGTTTGTTTGTTTTAAATTGTTTTTAAGATTCCAGGGGCACTTTCATTGTATATTTACATTGTTTAATTATTTGGGAATAATTTTACAGATAACTGATAAGAACACAATAATTCTTGTCACAGACTCCCCCCCCCTAAAAATTCTGAAGTTCAATTAACTTCTCTCCCCTACTGTGGAATAAGGCAGTTTTAAGTCCATTAGCAAAGGGAGGTGGGGTAGGGTGAAGGAATTGAGCAAAACAGAAAAAAAACTCATGAACAGGGACAACAGTGTGGTGATTTGCTGGAGGTGGGGAGGGTATAGAGAGAAAAACAAAGAATAAAAAAAGAAAAGGAAAAAGTTCATTTAATTATTCCCAACCAAGAAATGTGTCTGTTCTTTGAATCAGTTTTAACATCTGCCTGATAATAACTTCACTAAATGAGTTTTAAAAACAACTCTATAATACAAGTTTGTTTTCACAAATTGAATTTATTAGGGTGACATTGGTTAATAAAACCATACAGGTTTCAAGTGTACAACTCAGTAAAATATCATCTGCATGCCGCATCATGTGCTCACCACCCAAAGTCAAGTCTTCCATGACAGTCACGCTTTCACTTTTTTGGGGGAAAACTTTTCCTTTAACTCTCTCTGGATAAGGTACTACAAGACTGGCCCCTTGTCTACCCTTCCATTCTCACCCTGGACTGAGCACCCTCTGCTTATCTCTACCCCAGCCCTGGCTCTCTTTTGGGCCTTTGCAATCACCATGTCTTCCCCCTCAGAGATGTTCTTTCATGAAATGGAACTCATTTTCATTCTGAAGGTTCTTCACCCCTTCTTAATCTATCTATCTATATAAAAGGCTAATATGCTAAGTGTCCAACTGGTCACTATGACATGCACTGACCACCAGGGGGCAGACGCTAAATGCAGGAGCTGCCATGTTGTGCACTGGTCATTTACAGCGAAATGGTGCCATGGAACTGGCACCCACAGAGCAACATTTGGCTTCCCCCAAGTGAGACACAGGCTCTGCCACCACCCTGGAGTGACAGCCCACCAAATTGCAGCCAACGCTGCTGAGACCAATGGCGCAAAATACAGCCCACAGTCCAGCTCATCCTGGAAATGGTGGCTGTGGGCACCAAGTAATGACGTCACATAGCAACGTCCAGCTTCTTCTCCCTAATGATTAGCCTCCTTGCAGTTTCTTCAGCCCAGGAACATGACTTGCTTTAGAGCCAGGTGGAAACATTTTACACTTTAACCAAATGTCTGTGAAGTGTTTTCCTGTGCCTCATCTCATTTGATCCTCACAGAAGTCCTGGAGTAGGTAGATAGAAGACTCGGTAGAATCCTATTTTCTTTTTATTAGCCAGAAAACGGAGATATAGAAAGCTTAGAAACTTGACCTGACTGAAAAGAACTAAGAAATTGTGGGCCTTGAAAATGACTTCAGGTTTTCTCACTGAGCAGAACATAGTCAAACATTGCTGCAGTTAAATATTTTACCCTTGCCCTAACTGGTTTGGCTCTGTGGATAGGGCATCGGCCTGCAGACTGAAAGGGCCCAGGTTCGATTCTGGTCAAGGGCATGTACCTTAGTTGCGAGCACATCCCCAGGAGGAGATGTAAAGGAGGCAGTTGATCGATGTTTCTCTCTCATCAATGTTTCTAGCTATTTCTCTCCCTTCCTCTCTGTAAAAAATCAATAAAAATATATTTTAAAAAATACATATTTTACCCTTTATTCTCCCTGCATGATCTACAATAATAATCTGCTTCATGTTGATATTTACTGCTGTTGAGGCTAAGTTGACTCGTGCATGCGCAATACATATAAAGCTCTCACTGGCACCAATCGCACACCTGTGTTTCAATCTGTCATTGTTGATCGTGAATTTGGTTGACACTTCTATTGTAGAGAAAGGACAAATCGTGATATTAAAATATTTTTTTCTACTTAATTTCCTTTAAATTTGCATGAATTCATGCACTGACCAGTAGTATGATATGATATGATATGATATGATATGATATGATATGATATGATATGATACAATATAATATAATCCTATATAATAAAAGGGTAATATGCCAATCAACTGAACAGTGGAACAACCAATTGCTATGATGCACACTGATCACTTGGGGGGCAGACATTCAATGCAGGAGCTGCCCCCTGGTGGTCAGTGCGCTCCCACAGGAGAGTGCAACTCAGCCAGAAGCCGGGATCACAGCTGGCGAGCACAGCAGTGGTGATGGAAGCCTCTTCTGCCTCCATGGCAGTCAGACATCCCCCGAGGGATCCCGGACTTCGAAAGGGTGCAGGCCAAGCTGAGGGACTCCCCTCCCCGCCCCGAGTGCACGAATTTTGTGCACCGAGCCTCTAGTATAACATAATACAATATAATTAATATAATACAATAATATGATATAAATATTTATCCTCCAGATCTTTGCTTAAGAATCTCTTGATGGAAAGCCTTTCCAGGCCTTTCTAAGTGTGTTGCATTCCATTATTAGTGGCTCTGAAAGTGTAGGTGGTACTTTACATTTGCAATTTTACCTTTGTGAGATTAGTTACATCAGTAACATTTTTCTACCTGGCTGGAGGCAATTCATGATAATGGGATGGATGTGGACTCACATTGCATCCCCAATAGCTAGGCCAGTGTCTTCATACATGTTACATACATTAAAATATGTTACATAGATGTTTTTACTGTTCAGTACTTACTGCTCAGGAAAGAGGTAGAATGAAAAAGTATATACTGTATTTAGAAGTCATCAATGTATAGATACAACCATGAAAATGAACAGGCAGCAATGCCATTGGGTTGAGCAAAATGAAGGATATTAGAAGCCTTGTTTTGATGGGATCATTGGACAAACATCAAACTATAGTCACTTGAAGGGGAAGGAAGTAGAAGTAGTTAATACAGGTGGCACTTTCAAAGATTTTGGCTCTGAAAGGGAGGAAAGGGAGAGGTGGCACTATGCTTATTCTTTCAGAGCACTAGTCTTGTATTATGTATGCTTTCTTGACTGAAAATGGTGGATTTATAGGTAACTTTTAAAAAAGCAAGAAAATTGTCCTGCTGGTGTGCTCAGTGATTGAGCATCAGCTTATGAACA
>PVJC01009614.1:0-45464 GCA_004026665.1 Murina feae | reverse complement strand
GGTATGACAGCAGAGCTTGGGGGACTGGACTGGTATGGCCAGCAGAGGCCTGAATCCAGCTCTAGTTAACCCTAGAGATGGTCCCTACAGCCTCCCTGTTTGTGTCCTCTCCTACCCAGCCCTCGCCCCTTCCAGGAACAGTGTCATTTGGGCCCACGCAAAGAGAGGGTGCTGGGCCCTCCCACACCCCTGTCTCTCTGGAGAAGCCTCTGGGGGCCTGGCTGGTTGGGATTTCCCAGCATCATGCTTGGCAAGGAGAAGGGAGTCGACCAGAAAATGCGATTATTCCAGGGAATTGACTCTGTGACAGCAATGGTGCAGAAAGGCTGGGGGGCTATAGAGAGCAGAGGCGAGGAGGGCCCAGGCAGGAGGGGGAGGCACCAGAGACAATGTGGGGACCTGGGGGAGGCTGCGGACTCCAGTGAACACCCTCCAGGATTCCAGGCAGTGGCCTTGAGGACTCCGGAGAGGTGGAGACAGAGAGGGGAAGGAACAGGGACAGCAGGGTGAGGGGAAAACAAATGGCTCAGAGATGCCCTGACAGGTCTACAGGAACAAGGCTGTCACGGGAGCCGCATGCATGTGCACCCCCACACTTCTCTTCCCACCCCCCACACACTCAGGACAATCAGTCAGATCCCATGGAGCTGGGAAGTCCCTCAACACAGATTTCTGAGTGGGACTGGATGTGCATTTTCCTGGTCTCTGCCCTTCTATTTGAATATAGAGTCCTCTTCTATTGGAATGTGCCCACTAGTGGGTATTCACTACCTCCCAGGCAACCTGTGCCATTGCTGAGCTACTCTGACTTTAAGAAAGTTATTTCCTTCCCTTACACTGAAATATACCTCCTTGTATTTATATCCACTGACTCCGCCCCACACGGAAGACAGCTCTCCTCAGGGAATACTCAGACTCCCCACCAGTGGGAACCTGTTAGACAATGAACAGAACCAAGTTTGGTTCGCCCGATGAGCCCTGACCAGCTCCAGGCACAGAGTGGCCATCACCTCCCTTGATATGCATACCATACTTCTAATGATGCAACCTAACCATAGCGTAGGTTTTATTAGTAACCAGTTTCCATATACTGGTAAGCAAGATAGGAGCATAATTAAGTGCAAGAACTTTGACATCATCAGCTTGGGTTCAAATCCTGGCTCTGCCATTTCCTAGCTGTATGATCTTGGACAAATAGCTTAACCTCTCTGGGCCCCTCTCCTTCAGCAGTGAAATCAACATTTGCTGATTGGTACACCAGTCTGTGTTCTAATACTCCCCTCAAGAAGGGATGCTGTGAAGATGAAGTGGAATAAGATACATATAGGCACCTAATAGATACTTGACTTATAATCATATGAGCCACTGTTATTATCTTCCTACATGGACGTGACTCAGAAGAAAGTACATGGGCTTTGGGATGATTCAGGCATCAGTGTAAGTGTCCAATCCAGCCCTGGGCTGGTGGCCTGTGGGTGAGCAACCTTCTTGCAGCCTCGGGTCACTCACACAGAGAACAGGGGTAAGGATAATTGTCTTCCGGTGTTGTTACAGGGATCAGAGGGCGAATAGAAGCCCCTGGCATCTGGGTACCTGATAAATTCAGATACTAGTATTAGCATTTGCTCAGGTTGAGTTTGCCAACCAAAGTTAGGCCCACTGGCACTCAGGCAATTAACTTTTTGAATTTAAATGTGGGACTTTATGGCAATCACAATGGACAGCCAAGACATAATCACTGCATGGCATCCCGACTGAAGACCAGGAGGGAGAAGCTACAAGTGGGGATTGGAGAAGAAAGAGCAAGAAGGAGAAATCAGTGGGGGGTAGAGAGAGAGGAGGAGAGACAAGAAAATGGCTCCTTTGGCCTTGCTTGAAATACTGCAGGAGAGATGCTGGGAAACAGCTAAAAACTGAATCCCTGGGGTGAGTGCCCAGCTCAACTGTGTCTTCTCTCCCATCCCCTCCACCCGTTGGGGTCAGGAGCAGCTGCAGGCCGCTAGCAAGCTCCAAAATAACAATCCCCTTGGTGTGTCCAGCTGTGCCAGGGCCCTGAAATAGATGAAACTTGAGATCCAGGAGCTGGTCAGAGCACCCTCAGAAGGAATAGCAAGGGTCAGCAAGGGTCACAGCCGGGTGAGCTGACATCAAGTCGGAGGTCAGGGAAGGTTCCTGCTCCCAACGCCGGGGGAGGATACCCTGGGACAACCTCAGCCCACACCCGGGGACCGACCTCAGCCCGGGCCTGAGCTCTGAGAGACAGCTTGGAAAAACCAGACAGGCAACCTATAACCCCAAGCAGTGGGATGGCCCCACATTTGGAAGCAACACGTTATGTAATCAGCGCCTGGGACACATGGCTGCCCACTCTGGGGCTTTTATGGTGGGGGGAGGGGTGGCACAGGCCATGGGAGAAGCTGCTAAGCTGCCCCCTCTCCTGTCCCCTTCTGCAGGAAGGCATTTGTTAGTCTTCAGCCTCTGCCTGATCGGTGCCTGCTGGTGACTCTGCAGATCCCCGGGGCCGGGTGGAAACCAGGCCCTGCAAAGCACAGGGAGACCTGAGCCAGGGTGGTACTCAGGGCACCCACTCACTGACTCACTGTGTGCCCAACCCTGGGCAGAGGTTAAGGAGAAAGGGAGAAGCCAAAACCTGGGCCCAGAGAGCCAGTAGCCCTTAGATGGTTTGAAGCTTGGGTTAGACAGGACCTTAAAGGAGGAGGAGGAGATCTACTTATCTCTGCCAAGTCCCCACCCAGCTTTGTTAGAATGCCCCTGGGGATAAGGAGCTCACCACCTCCCGTCTCTGACCAACTATGACTCTTAGAAAACCTCTCCTGCATGGATTCATATGTGTCCTTATATCTACTCCCTGAGGCCCCTTTAGAAGAAAACAGAGGCTTCTCTTCTTTAGGGTAAATAGCCCTTTGTAAGATAATGCTCTCTGCCTGGCTGAGGTCCCCTTCCTGTTTCAGAGTGAATCAGAGACAGCAACTTGGAAAAAAATAAGATTTGGCCTAGGCCCTGAAGAACAAGGGGGTGTAGACTGACAGGCAGAAGTGAAAAGTGCATTAGCAAACATCTGGAGAACCGTCTGGGCAAGACCAATGAGGGGAGAGGGAGGGAGAGGAGAAGGGCCAGGCGGAGGGCACCAAGGCCAGCTCCCACCCTGAGACCCACCAGGCCTCCCACAGGTTGCCAGCCAGTGCAGGGCCTGGGTGCTAGTGCAGGGGGCCTGGAGCCCGCCCAGCGGGTTGGGGGCGGGGGGGGGGGGGGGGCAGGCCATGGCTCCTTTGAAGCAGGGCCTGCCATCAGCCCCAGTCTTATTTGTTTAGATTCTCACATCCGGAGTTCTGGATAATCTTTAACCACGGGTCAGCCTGCAGCCTCCAAGCTGGCTGGCAGGCATCTGCCGACCCCTGTGTAGAAGGCGCTGCCAGCCCATTTACTGTCTCCATAAACATCCTTCTGCCGGTCTCCATCTGGCATGGGGCCAGGAAGGAGCCGGGAAGGCGGGTGCATGACTTGGATGGGTGAGAGATTCTCCACCCCTCAGGGGATTACCCCAAACCCACACCCACCTCCACCCTCTCCATATAAACCCAACAACAGGAAAGCTAGGAGAAAACACACACTTTCTGAGGCTCATGGAGGGCAGGGCAGAATGTCCCAGAGTCACAGACTTTTCAATTTATAGAATCTTCAAGCCATAGAATCTTAGACATACAGATTGCCAGAATCATCTAGTGTGATTCTCAAACTTTTTTTAGGCAGGGGAATCCTTTTGCCCAACGCAACCAAAAGCTCTGGTTGAAGTCTAACAAGTGCCCTTCTTCCCTATTTGCAAAATGAACACAATAATATCTTTCTTTATAATATACTAGAGGCCGGTGCACAAAAATTTGTACACTCTGGGGGGGGGGGCGGTCCCTCAGCCCAGCCTGTGCCCTCTCACAGTCTGGGACCCCTCGGGAGATGTCCACCTGCTGGCTTAGGCCCATTCCCCAGGCAGTCAGACATCCTTCTGGCAGCCTGGGAGCCCTTGGGGGATGTCCACTTGCCAGCGGGGAGTAGGCCTAAGCTGAAGTCCGACATCCTTAGCACTGCTGAGGAGGCGGCAGAGGCTCCCGCCACCTCCACTGTGTTGGCAGCCATCAGCCTGGCTTGTGGCTAAGCAGAGTTCCCCCTGTGGGAGTGCACTGACCACCAGGGGGCAGCTCCTGCATTGAGCGTCTGCCCCCTGGTGGTCAGTGTGTGTCATAGTGACCAGTTATTCCCAGTCGTTCTGCTGTTAGGGTCAGTTTGCATATTACCCTTTTATTATATAGGATACAAAGAGGATTCATGCTGTCTTCTTAAAGAGCACAACGCATGATGGTAACTTTGATCTACATGCCCTTCAAATGGTCAGGAGGAAGGAAGAGGTCAGGGAAGTCTCCCTGGCGGAGGGGACAGATGGGGTTGGCCCTGATATAACTGGCAGAATTTGGGGGATGAGCAGAAAGAAAGCGCCTAGAAAAGTCTCTGAAGCAGAAGGAACAGCAAGTTCATTTCTGAATCAAGAAGCGTTGAAAACTGTCAAAGAGGAAGAGATCGTGATCAGCATCCTCAGCTTTCCTTCCCACCCCAAGAGCTTGGCTCGGGCTTCTTAAACTAATATTTGCCTCTCAGGCCCTGGCAGCCACGGCTGAAGGTAAATATTGGTTTAGCCTGAGAAGCAGAAGCCCCAGATGGCAGCGTGGTCCTCAGCCAACTGGGGACAGCTCACACTCTTTGAGCTGCTAAGCTTAGGCACAGCCGGCGGGGGGAGAGGGGTGTGATTGACCCAGGGCCCATCTCTGGAGAGGCCCAGGTCTCTCCCCGCCACCTCAGGGACTGGCCCTGCAACAGGCTGGTCCTCAGAAAGCTTATCCTGAGAGTCTCTGTACATCTTTCTCCTCAGTAGGCAGATGGGATCGTTTACCAAGACTCGGGAACCTGGGCAGACATTGGGAAGAAGCAGAATGCCACGCGGCCTTGGGAGCCCCCACCCAATGCCCTCCTGGGCTCAGCCATTGCCATTTTGAGGTGGCAGTAAATCTCACATTGACCTTGTGCCCAGATCAGCCTGGGAGATCTGAATCACTGTTCTGGCTTCTGACTGGCTGGGAGAATTTGGGCTGGCCCCTTCCCATCTCTGCACCACATTTCCTCTTACTGAAAAGCTTGACAGCACAGAAGCTGCTGAAAACTTTCTACTTTCATGGACACCCCTCCACACCTGTGCACACCCCTTCTCCATAGTCACCTACTTACTACCTTTCTGCTTCACCCCTGCCTCTGAAGTATCTGCTCCCTGAATGACTGCTAATTCCCTACCTCTGTGCCTATGCACACCCCTCCTGTCTGGCCTAAATTGTTCCTCCTCGACCAGTCCATTCTTTTCACCTCTTTTGGTTCCTGACGTGAAATTCATCTCTCACAGGAAGTCCTTCTGGATTGCTCCCCAGTAGCACCCCTCCACCCTGACCCGTTTTACTCTTCAGTCACACTTAACTGCAGAACAGTTACATGATGTGCCTCCCAGTGTAAACACTCTTTAAGGAGAGGGATTTCCAACTTGTGTCTCCCCCACTCGTGCACAGTGCCCCGGCGGCAATGGTCACAGAGGGATGCTGGGGAGGACCTGTGAGCGGATCTTGGCTCACCAGCTTTCTGCCAAGAAATATGCTCTTCCTGAACCAGCATTTCTGAGAGGAGCAGGGAGAGTTTAAAAACCTGGGACAGGAGCTTATCTCTCCAAGTATTAATCACTCCATAAAACTTGTATTTATTTAGTTGCTGGCAGGCACTTCTTCCTGGAGGTAGGAAGCTGTTATTCTTGGTGATACCAGCCAGACTTGGGCTAGGGCGCCCCGAGGGAAGAGGGTGATCTGCATAACGGGAGCCCAGAAGGCCTGAAGCAGGCTGGGGCCCTGGCAGGCAGGTGCACCCATGGAGCCCTATTATAGTTAGGGCTGGGGAGGTGGAGAGGTGGAGATGGGACACCTGCCTGGAGGTGTCAATCAGGGAGAGACACCAGCCCTGCCTCCACTCTGTCTGGGGAGATGGCCAATCTGTCCGTGGCCTAACTTTCAACCTACTATGTGCCAGGTACCCCAAGTGTCTCTGGTCTGAGGAGCAGATACTGGCCAGGTAAGGTTTGAAGGGTTTTTTCCAGAGATTCCGGAAAAGGGCAGGAGGGGAATGGGCAGGCTTAGC
Organism: Murina feae; assembly: GCA_004026665.1. Classification (NCBI taxonomy): domain Eukaryota; kingdom Metazoa; phylum Chordata; class Mammalia; order Chiroptera; family Vespertilionidae; genus Murina; species Murina feae. Next base: position 39,227 of record PVJC01009614.1, on the reverse strand, counting down.
AGGAAATCTCTAAAAATAAGATACTGGTTTGGGGGACAATCACCTCAGGAAAGACAGACCCATCCTCAGAGCCACCAATAAGAGGGAGGGAGGAGGCTCACAAGGACTCAGGGGCAGGGAAGTGGCAGCAAGAAGACAAGGGGCCATGGGAAGCAGGGAGGAGAGGGAGAGGAGAGGATGGAAAACTGACCCTTGGACTACATACTGCAGCAGGCATCCCCAGAGGGCAGAAGCGCTAAAGCAGGCATAGAGCAGCACGCCCACCACTGAAGAATTCTTGGATGGATCTCTTTTTTAAAAAATCCATTTAGAAAGAACAAAATGAAGAGACATTTTAATCCGTTAATTGAATTTAGGGGCCATAATCAGTGTTTGAAAATGCCCAGGGATTACGGTGATTTACAGCTGGGACAAGAATCAACTGGGGCCTCAGCCTTATCGGGTATACAGAGAGGAGCCTGCCGGGAAATCCAAGTGAAACTGAAAATGCTGCATGAAAACCCATTTATAGTCAAAGAGGGAGAATGGGACTGGGCCTGATCCGACGTCTGGGCTCTGCCCCAGGGTGGGGCTCGTCAGATTACTCTCCAGGCCCCTCCTTCAGCCTCTAAGGTTTGGAAGCTCCATCTCACCTGGCATGTTCCCACTCCCCTCACTCTCTCCCCCACCACCTTCCTGGAACTCAAAAGCCCAGCCTAAGCCTCCTTTCCCAAGAAGGCTTCCTGGACTCCATCCTCCCTCACTGACCTCAGCCTCCCCTGACTGCCTGCCTCCCTTCATGCTTAAGCCCTCTGGAGGGTAAAGGGAAAGGCACTGCTTTTGGCATCAGAACACCCAGTTCAAGTCCCAGCTCTGCCACATCCCTACACAGGCAAACCAGGTCTCCCCTGGGCTTCAATTCACTCCCAGTCAAATGAAGATAAAAGCCACCCCCTCTAAGCCGGCTACTGAGAGGTTAAATGAGATAACTGGACGGGAACCATCTTGGCAAATGGAAGGGATCCTATGACCACACCACCTAGCGATGTACTGTGTTCACTTAGATTATGCCCTGATGGTGTCTGGAGTCTTTGCTTTGTCTTGCCTGGTTTCCAGTGAGTCTGGGGCTGTGAGCACGCTGGGTCTACCTCAGCATGGCCCACACCCTTACCTCCATCTAACAAGTCTCCATCCATCCCAGTCCTCTCCCCTACCCACCCTGTAAATACTCCCCAGCATTCTCCACCCCTCCGGCACAAGATTCCTCTCTGCAGGGGAAGCTGGCTGGTTGAGACATGGGTTCCTCCCTCAGAGCCCTCCCTGTCTTGTTTGGGAACAGACGTATGGACGGACCCAGGCTCAGCCAATGCCTCAGCACTTAGAGAAGTGCAGGTGCCAAGTGGTGGGATACGAGAAATGGAGAGAGAATCCCACCTGGGAGGCTTTAGGGAGGAGGTGGCATATAAGCTGGGCCTTAAGGCCCAAATGGCATTTTGATCTTTGGGGACCGTGAAGAAGGGCATTCTTTGCTTTCGGAAAAGCCAGAATGTTGTCTTCTCTTCCTTTCCCCTCCTTTCCCCCCACAAGACTGTGACTTCCTTAAAACCTGGGACACTCTTCTGTCTCCCACCATGTGGCCAGGCCCTGGGCTAAGGCATAGTCTTCCCAACCACTTTACACATGAAAAGACTGAGGCTCAGCCCTAACAGGTTTGGCTCAGTGGATCGAGCATCGTGGGCCTGTGGACTGAAAGGTCCCGGGTTCGATTCCGGTCAAGGGCATGTACCTTGGTTGCGGGCACATTCCCAGTAGGAGGTGTGCAGGAGGCAGCTGATCGATGTTTCTCTCTCATTGATATTTCTAACTCTCTATCCCTCTCCCTTCCTCTCTGTAAAAAATCAATAAAATGTATTAAAAAAAAAAAAGACTGAGGCTCAAACAGAATAAAGCACAAACGCCAGCTCTGGGACCCCAATGCCTTGAAGTGTGGGGCCCTGAGGATACCACAGCGGCAGGAGGGTGTTCTTCAGTATTGCCCAAGATGAGTAGAGGTGACCAGCAGTCACTGGCTGCTGACTGTGTTAGCGGCCTCACATCACAGCTCTCTGAGCCTTCAAAAGAACCCTGAAACAGTTATTATGACCCCCACTTCGGGGATGAGAAAACTGAGGTCTCAAACCACTAGCGGTACTAAAAGGGTGAGGACAGGTCCAACCTGGATGTGTCTGACTCTAGCCTCTCTGTCGCTGGCAGGTAGGAGCCTGGCAGGCTCACCGTTTCACAGCGGGAATAGAAGGCACATTAGCCTCGGGCAGCCGGGCTGCGCTCTCTGCTTCACTTGCCGAGACCACCCCTCTGTGTGAATGTAGAGACACTTTTATGGAGCTGAAAACCAGAAAGTTCCCAAACTGTTCATTAAAACAAAACTAAACACACAGCCTCCTTGTTTTTGGACTCAACAAACAGAAAGGCTTCTGATGATTGCTTGTTTCTCTGTTTTTACATCACAGTCTTCCCCCACTACCTGTTTTTTTCTACTTAAAGGTGTTTTGAAAACAGCAGCTTCACTGCTTCCAGACTCTGAAGTCAGGAAGGAAAAAAAAAAGACACAAAGTTTTTCAACCACCATGACATTTGCTCTGCAGGATGGGAGATGGGAAGAGCAGGTGTGGGCTGAGCATTGACTTGGTACCCAGGACTGTGCTGGGCGCTTTACTCACTGCCTCTCAACCTGAAGTCAACCTTCCCTCCAACCCATTTTACAGATGAGACGGCTGAAGCTCAGGAGGCTCCTTCTGAAGAGGTGATGCGTGGGCTGATTTGTACCCAGGGTCTATGGGTGCAAGGATAGCGAGGCGAGGGGGATCCTGGACCAAGGGGCCCAGGAGCAGCCAGCGGAGTCTTAGCTCCCCTTCAAATCACAGCTCCTGGAGGTGTGCCCTGCACTGAAGGGACCAAAGAGAGTGGGCACTCACCAAGCAGCTGGACACCCCGCGTGAGTCCGTAGACGTCCACCAGGGCCCAGAGTGGGTCTGCCGTGCGGACCCCATTGAGGAAGAGCATGGCAGCCGAGTCGTTGATGCGGTAAAACACACGGCCCTTCTTGTCCACCCAGAAGGCGATGATGTTGCCCTCGTTGGCAAATTCCTCGGGCAGCGCCTTGGCCCAAAAGCCGCTCTGGGAGACCAGGTCGGGGCAGGCGTACTTGGGCAGCGAGTCAGGGTGGATGCGGGAGGGGTCCTTGCTCGTGAAGCCCAGGCGCAGCGCCCCACTCCAGCAGCACTGCTTCTTGGTGATCTGGATGGCAAGGGGGTGGCCTCAGATAGCCTGCAGCCAGCCCAGCCTCTCCCCGACTTCAGCGAGCCCACAGGGAAGGGATTTGCCCTTTTCTGCAGACCAACCCCAGGGAGAGTCACACTGCCCAGCTTGCCCACCATTTAGGCTCCTTTCCCTCCCCAGGAGCTAGTGGCCCCCATGGCCACTCCCTGCTCCCCTTCCTTCTTTGCCATGCAGGGAAGGTTGAGAAAGGAGTGTGGACAAGGGAACAGAAAGAGGAAGGATGATGAAGAGCAACAGCAGCAGCAGAGAGGAGAGAGAAGGTACAGGGTGTAGTGATGGCCCTAACAGAAGGCAGTGATGGGTGGGGGGAGGTGAGAAAAGTTCAGAGGCCCAGGGGGAAGCAGTGACAGACAGAGCGGAGGGAAGCCCCACCTTCAGCCTGACTTGCTCATAGATGAGGACCGGGCGGTTACTGAAGGTGATGGCATTACAGAAGCTGGCCTGCCTCTTGACCGCCTTGTGGCTGAGGTCCATGAGGATCTGAGAGCCCTTGGTGTGTGGGTGGAACAGCAGCGGTGTGGCAAGGAGCACCCCGCCGGGCAGCACCGGCGGGCAGTGCTTCTGCTTGTGGTGGCATCGGTGAGAGGTGACAGGGAAGGGACCCCCGATGGAGTCTGCAAAAAAAAACACAAAAAAACAAAACAAAAGCCACTATGTCAGAGAACTTAGCAATCCAAGAGCTGGGCTAGGGAAGGGCAGATAGGTAGAAAGTCACCCACTGCCCAGTATTTCCACCATCAGGGCAATCCACCATCACTGCCACCATTTGCCACCATCCTTCTCCTGCTCCCATCTACTGCTATGTCCTACTTCACCACCTACCACCATTTATTACCTACCATCATCTACCCTCATCCTTCACCCATCACCTCCCACCACCACCATATACCCTCAACCTTCACCCATCACCCCACACCACCACCATCATGACCAACAAGAACTACCATCTACTGTTTCTCCCTAGGATTTCCCACCACCTATCTTCTACTATCAATCTTTATGCAAATCAGCATTTACTACAAACATCCACCACCATACATGTCACTCACTACCACCAACATTTATTTTTTCCAACAAATATTCACTATGTATCTGCTGAACACCACGCCCCGTCCGAGGCACTGGAGATATAGGCATGAAACACCTATGGATCCTCTCCTCAGGAAGGGAGATAAGACATGGACAGAAATCACAATACAAATGGTAGGCAGTGATAAGTGCTAAAAGGACATGCAGGCAGGTCACTTCTCAGAGAGACATCCTGGAGGAGAGGAAGAGGGGAGGAGGAGGAGAAGGCAATAGGGCTGGACCAACAAGGCTGGGCTGTAGTGGACAGGTGACCATGGGGCTGCCATTGGAGACCAGGAAGCTGGGTGGGGCAAGTTTTGCAGCCCCAGGACCACACCCATCTCTTTCTTCTTTTCAGGACCACTTCCCGCCACCCCAGGCTGCCTTCCTTTTTCACCCAGGCTTCCTAAAGGAACTCAGATCTGCCTCAAGAACCCCTGGCCAGGGAGGTACAGTTCTTTCTTTTACAGACAGCACCTCCACAGCCCAAAGTGGGATTGAGTATGAGACAGGACTTGGGCCACGAAAGGTGCTTTATCACTATGTGAGGTGCTTTATAATAAACATGTGAGGTGCTTTATAAACAGGAGACAAGGCAGAGAGAGGAAAGAACAAGGACAAGGTGTCAGATGACTGGTCTGTCACTACTGGTCACATGACCAGGGAAGTCCCTTCCCCTCTCTGGCACAAAGGGTGGCCTCTACCCTGTGGCTCTAAGACATGTGTCAGCAGCACTGACATTATTCATGCACAGTCTTGGAGTTGGGGGGTGGTGTTCGTTTCTTCCCCAAGATCTGTGCACCACCCATCAGGAAGGGCAGCCCCCGCTCACCCATCATCTTGAGGAGAGATATGGAGGAGGGGGCGATGGAGGTGGGGAAGTAGAAAGCCACAAAACATGACAGAGGCCTGGGATGTTTTGGTCCCTCTGAGGCAGGCATTTAAAAATGCAGAAAGCCTGCCACTCCCTAAAGGGGAGGAGGGGTTTCCAGGAAGGAGAGGAAGACGAGGAGGGGAGAGAGCCAGAGGGAGGGCTCCCAGACTGCACTCCAGGCCGAGTTTGCATCCCTTGGCGTTTTTGCTTCCTCCTTCCCAGAGGGCCCAGACACCAACCAGTGCCCACTGTCCTGGGCCAACTGGGCACCCTGTGATCAGGCTCCAGGCCTCCCTGGTAGCAGCTTCCTGAAGGCCAAGCCCAGGAGGTGAGAGTGGCACAAGGAGCTGCCTTAACCCAGGAGACGAGCCTGGAATTGTCACACAGTGTCAAGGACTTTGAAAGCCACCAAGCAGTGAGGGCTGGCATTACTCGGAGGAGATCCAGACAGTCTGGGAAGGCTACCTGGAAGAGGCTAAGTGGCCCCTGGACAGTACAGAGCAGGGGAGATCATTCCAGGGAAGGGGACAGTTGGGGTGAAGGGCAAAGGGAGGATGGCACTGGCTACAGGTGCCCTGCCTGGAAGTGGTACTCACTGGGCATATACCAGCCTCAGGCACAACTTGACTCTTTTTTAAAATGTTTTTATTGACTTTTAGAGAGAGAGGTAAGGAGAGGGAGAGAGAAACATCAACATCGATCAGCCGCTTCCTGCACAGCCCCTGCTGGGAACTGAACCCACAACCTCGGCATGTGCCCTAAGCATGTGCCCAGGAGGTCGAACTGGCAACCTCCTGGAGCATAGGTTAATACTCAACCACTGAGCCACACTGGCTGGGCCAGCTTGACTCTTGATTTAAAAAAAAAAATACCTCTGGTAATAGGTAACACTACGCATTGTTTAGGGACATATACATATACAGAAATGAAAGCATAAAGGAAAAAAATACCTGCTGAGTGAATGGATAGCAAATTGTGGTACATCTATACGATGGAATACTACTCAGCAGTAAAAATGGAATGAACTATGGACAGCAACATGGATAAATTTAAAAATCATTATGCTGAGTAAAATAAGCCAGTTTCAAAAAAATGCATATATAACCCATGGAGCAACCACAGGCCCTCAGATCCCTTCAAAGTGCTTTCTCTTCTTCCCACCCATTCCTGAGGCCTCAATAGAGATATAGAAATCACTGGTGCAGGACAAATATAGTGGAGACACCAAGGTTCAGAGACCCAGGGCCTGGAAGGATCATTCCCAGGCCTCCCTCCCACAGGGAGAATGTGGGGTGGGCCCGAGCCCAGCCTCCCTGACTGGCAGCAGAACAGGTGGACAAGGGGACAGGGTAGCCCTAGTGCCTGGAGGCACAATGCGCAGCCAGACCTGTGGTTTCAAATGCACACTCATGAGTGCACACACGTGCCTATGAGTACATGAAGGCATGATGGTAATCCAGACCCTAGAAGACAGAGATGGGAAAGAAACTTATCTTTTCCCTTATCCCTTAGACCAGAAATCTCACCTTTCCACATGGACTGTGCACACGTGCCTGGACTCATGTACACATGGACATACAGAACACTGCACATAAAACACACACCCATCACACATGGACCTGCCCTCAAACCCATCTAATAATAATGGCAGCAATTTCTCTTTGAACAAGAGCCAACTCCACCATGTGTAGAAATCTAAGTGCTGCCCTGCCCGCCTCTAGGGGGCACCATTCTCATGGATTACAACAGGAATGGTGCCCTCACAGATGTGCAACATGGCAGCCCTGACCAGGGGATCACCGCCTCCCCACCCCATTTCTGTTCTCTCCCACCTCTCTCCATCTCAGCTGGCATTATGATCTGGGGGGAGGAAGGAGACAAAGCAAAATGAGAATTAATCTTGAGAACAGCTCAATGCCAAGGTCCAGCTAGGGGCAGGGCTTCTTTCCTATACCATCCAAATAGCTACCCTCCCTGCACTGAGACACATACCACGACCCCTTAAGATCCCTATTCTGTGGGTGAGTGAGTTGCGATTCAGACTGGTTGACCAAGTTGTTTGAGGTCACAGAGCAATTAAGTGGAAGAGCTGAGACTTGCACCCTGGTCTTCCAATGGCCACGGCCAGAGTCCTCTACAATACTCAGCATCTAGTGCTAGTGCTCATTTTTCCAAGGCCAAGATGGCAGGCAGAGACGGGGAAGACTGTTGGAGGAAGTACTGGCCAGTCCCAGCAGAGGGAGCAGCCTGGGCCTGTGTGCTAGGTAACTGCTCTCCTGGGGGCCACTGGTGGGGTGGAGCCCCAGTGTTGCCATCTAGCTCCCAGCTAGCCCTGCCTTAGTGACAGGTTTACAAGCTTCTAGGGATCCACAGTGGGGGCACCCCCATAGGCAAGGTTGCTGCTGACACAATGGAAATCCCCCACCACCACCACCACCACCACCACCACCACCAGCCCATTCCTCCTGGGCATTTATGAGCTGCCAGACACAAGCCTGGCCAGCCCTCCACGTGACCCTCAATCAGCTCCAGACCTCATTCCTGCCTCTCAGTAGGGACCCAGGGGAGATGCCCACACATAGCGTAGCCTCCAGAGTGACCTCCCAATTTCCCCCGCCAAGCTCTGCCCAGAACCATCTCCGCAGAACTCCGGATGCGGATTCGGATGTGCAGGCCAGGCTGAGCTGGGTTGCCAAGGAGAGACAGGGAGGGAGCAACAGTAATGGCTACGACCAGACTCTACGTGGCTTAACAGGCAACGGTTTCATCCGCCCCAATGCCACTCGGATGCAGGTCCTCGGAAGAGAAGTTACCATGGTCACCCAGCCAAAGTAAAGAGCCCAGACTGGAACCGGAACCTGCTGCCTCCAAACCCAGAAGCTCTAGCACTAACTGTGAGACCTCCGAGAGGCTCACTTTTCTCATCTGTAAAATGGGGGACACAGCAGACCTTCTTCATGGGATTTTTGTGAAGATTAAATGAGATGATGTATGTAAAAGGAACCCCAGTAAGTAGCTGCTATAGTAATAATAGTTATAGATAATAATAGTCACTAATTACAATTACTATATAATAATTATTATTATTATTGCTGTTGACATTAATCTCCTACCTCTACACCTTTGCTCAAGCCATTCCCCTATCCATGTATCTTTTCCCTGCCCCACCTCTCCAAATCCCACCTCTCTTTCAAGCCCAGCTGAATCCCCCTGCGTTCAGGGTCACCTTGTTCTGAACCCATGGCCCTGAATTCCAGTGCTGGCATGACCATCTGCATCCCTTATGAGAGAGGCTTGTCTCCCTCTCTGGACAGTGGGGCAGAGCAATCCTGGCCATGCCACAGACTTGCTGTGTGACTTTGGGCAAGTCACTTTACCTTTCTGCACCTGAAGTCTTTCTCTGTAAAACGGGGTCATCATAGCTGCCCACTGCTACAAGTTGTTGTGAGGACTCAGTGAGTTCACAGATGCAAAAGAATTTTACAAACTTTAACGCCTGATGCCAACATAAGGTCTTATTTTTTTTATATCAAAGCAACAACCACCACCAGAGGAAATGATCAGCTCACTTCTGTCCAGGCACTTCTGTTTCATCTTATCCCAAATGTCCTCACCCCAGACTGGCAGGGTGGTCCTGACTGGGACTAGCTTATATGGAAAGACTTTGAGGGACAGTTTAAGGGCGAGAGAGCAGGTGGGGCAAGGCCTTGGGAAAGAGAAAGGATTGTAAACTGGGCAGATCTGAACTTCTCTGGGTTCCTTCAAGGGGCCCACTTCCCTCACCTGTTCTTGCCTCTAGGCTTGGCCCAAGCCCACTTCTCCGCTGGGAACTTTTCCTACCTCCTCCTCACCCATACATTCTCTCTCTCATTCTTCAGGCCTTGATGGTAAGCCCCACTTCCTCCCAGAAGTCTCTCTGACTTCAGAGTAGGTTAGAGACCCTGCTATGGACCTCCAGGGACTCCACACACCCCTAACAAAGCATCTAGCACCCCAGCAACCTTTCTCAACTCTGACTCCTCCACAGAACTGAGCCCAAATGTCCCCAGGCATCCCCTGAATGCAATGCACTGACTTGTCTTCTCCAGCCCAGAACGGTTCCAGCTACATGCCATCCTTGGGATAGCCAAGAAAGAGCCACTCAGATCACCTTCCGGGCGGCTTTCTGGCTAGAAAAGCTTTCGGGGTCATTTGTGTGTCTCCCTAGCAGACTGTGAGCCTCCTGAGGACAGAGGCCATTGTCTTTTTATTTTTATTTTTTGCTAATCCTCTCCCAAGGATATTTTTCCATTGATTTTTAGAGGGCAGGAGGGAAGGGGATTGACACAGAGAAACATAGATGTGAGAGAGACACATTGATTGGTTGCCTCCCACACGTGCTGCCCTGAGCAGGGATGGAGCCTGCAGCCGAGGTACGTGCCCTGCTACATGCCCTTGACTGGAATGGAACCCATGATGCTTCAGTCTGCAAGCTGACACTCTACCCACTGAGCAAACCAGCTAAGGTGAAACCATTGTCCTCCCCCCTGCTGTTTCCCCTGTGCCTAGCTCAGAGCACACTCATAGCAGGTGCTCCATGAAACTTACTGAGTGAATTGCCACTGCCCAATTCTTCAATCTATTGATCAACTGACAAATGTCCAAGGAACACCCACTTTGCACCTCTCCCTTTCTGGTGTCCTGTGGAGGAATTAAAGAAAAAGAGGACTAAGGGACAGCTTCCTTCGCTGCCTAGCACCAAGACCCCCCACTCTACATGCCTGGCAACAGCCCTGCCTGCTCAGGAAATTTCAATAGCTCCCACTTGCCTGTGGGAAAAAGAAGGAAAGGAAGGCTATGAGGGTTGATTTTTTTTTTTCTTGCATAGTAAATGCTGTACCAGATGCCTGTCACGTACAACCTTGCCTCACCAGCCCAGGCCCTGAAAGGCAGCCTTGAAGGCAGCCCCAATGATCCCCACACTCACTACCTGGCAGTCATGCCCTTCCTGTTGTAAGCCCCTTCCCTTGAGTGTGAAGTGGATCCAGCAACCAGCTTCTAACAAACTGAATACAGCTGAAGTCATGGGCATCACTCCTAAGCCTGGGTTATAAAATGCCTTCAGCCTCCATCTTGGTTACTCTCTCTTGCCTCTCCAGGGTTGCTCCCCCTGGGGAAGTGAGCTGTCACGTGGTAAGGTAGCCCTGAGAAGAAGCCCGCATGGGGAAGGACCAAGGACCGCCAATGCCTACGTGAGTAAGCTTGGCTATGGATGCCCTCCAGGCAAGCCTTCATATGAGATCATAGCCCGAGCCAACAATGTGACTGCAACCTGACAAGACAGGAAGGTGCAGGCACCTATCTACACTGTGTCAGATTCCTGACTTAGGAGATATGAGATCATTAAATGTTATTCTAAGCCACTAACTTTTGGGGTGACTTGTTATGCAGCAATAGATATATTATGCAGCAATACAGCATCCATTAGTCCCATTTTATAGATAAGAAAACAGGCTCTGACATTGGACTGAGGACTGAAAAGTCCCAGGTTCGATTTCAGTCAAAGGCACATGCTTGGGTTGTGGGCTCAATCCCCAGCAGGGGGTGTGCAGGAGGCAGCTGATCAATGATACTCTCTCAGCATTGATGTTTCTATCTCTCCCTCTTCCTTCCTTTCTGAAATCAATAAAAATATCTTTTTAAAAATAAAAGAAAGAAAACAGGCTCTGAAAGATGAAAACCTGCCCAGGGTGACACAGCTAGACAGTGGTGGGTTGGCTCTGAACTCATGTCTGTATCACTGCACGGGGTCCTTCCTGGGCCCCCGCTAGCTGGCCAGCATGTCCAATGCCCTCCTCCCTCCATGACCACTGCACCCTAGTCAGTTGCTGCATGACTTCTGAGTCTCCATGCATATACCTCTGTTGTTTAGGGGTAGGAGCCATCCAAACACCTCATCCTCTCTCCCAGATGCCCGGCTAGGTCTATAGCAGGTTCTGCTGTTCCCTGGAAAACTAAATAAATTCATGATGACAAGGTGGGTGAAGGAGAGTGGCAGGGAGTGGATAGGATCGTTACCCTCATAGCCAAGTTCATCTCCACAATGAGCCTCCTGCTCTCACTCACCTGCGACATCCCAGTCTCTGACATTTCTAGTGGCCAAATGTGCATACAGATGTGCCTCCCAAAACCCTAGTTGCTAGGAGGGAACCGACCCTCCTCCTCCCACTCTCCCATCCACCCCAAGATTCCAGAAGGGGATTTCAGTTGAGATCGATTCCAGGTTCAGCTCCTTGTCCCAGTCTTTCCAGATCCTCCCCACAGCCCCCAGGCTAGCCTGAGAGAATGAGAGGGAGCACATCTCAGTCACATAAACCCACACACCACACAGATATCTTCCTTAGTTCCCCTTACACAAATCCACACGTGCATACACACATAGTGGCAGACACAAGTACCTTCTGTCCTGGGGAACCCCCCCCTCCAGGGCTATAGAGGCAGAAGATGCAATCTTGGTTCTTGGAGGCGCCAGGTGTGTGTGGTGTCAGCACACACAAGCCTGGAGAAGCCTCCATGGAAACTCACAAAAGCACATCCATTTACGGAATGAGTGGTTGCTATGCACCAGGTGTACTGCCCCTGTGCGTATTAGTTCACTTAATCCTTTCTACAACCCTTTGGGGTAAACCTTATCATCCCCAACGTGGGTCACAAAGAAACTGACCCAAAGTCACATGGCCAGTAAGAGAGGAATGGGATTCCAACTCTCACCAAGAACACCAGCTCACCTTCCTCTTCCTCTCCAACCTTGCCTGGTCTCAGGTCTCATCTTCTGAAGTGTCCCTGATGGCTCCATCTCATTTGCCTCCCCTGGCTACCTGGCTACTTGCAGCTCCCACTGCCATGTGGTCCAGAGTCCAGGGCCTGTACCCCACTCTCTGCCTCCTGACACACTTACTAAGCAGCTGCTGGTGCCCACTGTGTGCCAGACACTGGCTAGGTTAAGATAATACAGAGATGACCCAGCTCAGTGGTTGAGCATCAACCTTCGAACCAGGAGGTCACAATTCAATTCCTGGTCAGGGCACATGCCCGGGTTGCAGACTCAATCCCCGGTGTGGGGCGTGCAGGAGGCTGCCGATCAGTGACTCTCATCATCGATGTTTCTCTCCCTCTCCCTCTCTATTCCCCTCTGAAATAAGTAAAAAATATATTTAGATAAAAAGATAATACAGAGATGGGTCAGCCTGACCCCTACCTTCCTGGAGCCCATAAGTACAAGTGGGGTGTGGTGCACGTGTGTACATATGGTCACAGACACACCTGTCGGGCTCGCCCTGGCCCTTAAGCCTCCAGAGCTGCGGCCAGGAGACAGGCAGCTCCCTCCGCGCTAATCCCATGTCTCATAAATCCATCTGAGGGCCTCTCCCCTGCTGCCTGTTTGAGAATTAAGGAACCAAGGCGAAGTGGGGAGTCAGCTGCGAAAGGACAAGGCCTGGCTTCCCCTCTGAGCTGCCAGCCATTTCCTTCTAGGTCACAGCAGCTGCCTCTGTGACAGGCTAGTGTGGGAACCAATCACCCAGGTCCCTGCACCCCCACATCTAGAGCCTGTTAGTCCAGAGACCAACCTGAGGGTGACATGTATGTCTGGATACATTTGTGGGTGTCATCCACTCATCACACTAACCCCTCAGCAATGGGTCACTTCCTTACCCTGTGGGGAGCATTGAAGGGGGTACAGGAGGAAGGGGGCAAGGAAGAAGAAGGGTGGAAAGGGGAGGGCCCCTGGGATTGCAGCTGCGTCCCTCTGTGCTCTTCCCACCCCAGCCCATCCTGCCCTCAAGATGGGGGAGCAGCTCTGGAAATCTGCCCAGTGAAAGAGATCAAGGATGTAAGTGCCAAAACCATTTTGCAAATGGGAATTAATTTCTCCCATGGGGCCCCTGCCAGGCTTGTCCCAGAGGAGTTGACTGCTCACCAGTAGCCCCACCTCACACACACACATACACACACTCTCACACACACACTCACAAGACTCATGCAGAAATACTGACATCTACAGAATAAGGACATATCACAGGCACACGGTCCCACAAAAGTGGCAGCTCACACATGGAAATGCAGACACGACAACACTCTATCCCTAAATATTAAACAGATAAATACACATCACGTGGTACACACATACAGAGGCCTAACACAGACACATAATCTGCAGCCACTAGAAACACCACCAAGACATGTCCACAACCTCCCACGCGAACAGTATGGGGTCACTTCCCCCTCACCTCTCACTGTAACCCAGCAATCCAAAATCTTACTCTTGAAGCAAACTCAAACCCCCGAGGTTCACATAAAACATAATCAGAAACTATATCGCATGTCCTCAGCAGGCAGGCTGCAGGTCGAGAGCACCCCAGGAAGGAACAAACCCCCTGCATCTCCCACTTTCCCCAACTCACCTCCCAGAAGGAGGAAGTAAAACCAGAGCCACTGTGGGATGGCCCATGCACAGGTACACGTGGACATGGGTGAGGATGTGTGAGGACATGCATCCAGGGGTCTTGCTAAGGGGTAGTGTGGGTACAGGCAAACACCCCTTCTCCACATCCCTACTGCTGTCTCCTAGTCGTGTTGATGGCAGGCTGAGGCAGGGGCCAGTGCCAGCTTATCAGGGACCCAGCCTAAGGACAGTGGTCCTGGCAAGGAGGTAGAGACCAAAGCAGATGGGACATTTGATTAGCGCTCGCCGAGGCCCACCCAGCCTGGCTGCCTGACTCCTAGATTTCTCAGCACACCCAAGCTCTCCTCCTGTCCCCAGGTGGAGAGGAAGGGACGAGACCCTGGCCTCAGAATGCTTTCCTAAGCCCTTTAGGATTCTGCATGTTAAGTCCTTACATCATGTCACATAGTCCTCACAGGACTCCTATGAGGAGGGTACTATCAGCCTCATTGACAGATAAGAAAACTGAGGCTCGGGGAAACACTTGCCTTCACTGTACCATGCTATCTACTCCAATGCAAGAGCGCCTGACGGCCATATGCCATTGGGGAGGGGGCAGTGCTGAGAGAGATCTTGGGGTCCTCACTCCCCTCTGAAGCCTGTGCTCCAAGACAGCTGGAGAACAGTGTGCTGTGTCCTAATCGGCTCCTAGGCCCTCTCTGTCCTTTCCAGCACACAGGCTTGCCCAAGTCTGACTTCAGTGGAAAATGCCAGTCTGCCTCAGACCTGCTGCCAGCAAGCCCTGCTGGCCCAGTGGGCGCTGAGTGGCACCCCTGCCCCACAGACAGGCAGGGCCAGGCCCAGGTCAGCCCAGTCTGAGGCTCAGGCCAGGGCCCCAGCCGCGGGCATTGGCCCTGCCTGGCTCCGGATTATGTGTCTTGCAGGGCCTTCCATCTGTCACTTAGCCCTCCAGGCCCAGGACAAAATTCATTTCCTTTTAGGAGAGCCAATGATTTGCTTTTCCCATGTCTCCTTCCCTGACTTTTTCTTTTTAATTAGAAATTACTCTCTCAAAAGTCCAGAGCCTGGGAGGGGAAGCCACTTGGTCACCAGTCCTGGCCACGGCTGCCCATTCCTTCTTCCTTCTGGGCCTTTACTGGTTGCTTGGTGCCCACTGGGCTCAGCAGATGGAGGTCACCCCATCCCCTAAAGCCCTGTCTGAGGGGAGGAGCGCCTAGAAGGGAGTGTGGCAGGATTCCCCAGGCTCAGCCCTCACTGTCCTGGCACCAGCCAGTTTTACCAGGAACCCCGGCTCTTGTGTCCCAATGATGACAAAAAAGTCCCTGCGAAGGCTTCCCCTCCTAGGTCCAGTGCCACATCGGCCCATTACTCCCCAGATCATAGCACTTGAGCCAGGAGGATGAGGGGACAGGAAACGGGGCAAGTAGCAGCCCTGTGAACAGAGAGCCAACGGGCACTCCTCCCATCCACCCCTTCACCTGCTTGCTGGTCTTTTCTGTCTGACCGTGGACATGAAGTTCACTGACCTCTCCGGCAGAGCACACACTTTGAGAACTGAGGTCAGGCAACATGGGGAGCTGTCACTTGCACCCTCATGTGATTAGGCACCAGGGGGCACAGGTACACACCCACAGATACCTCTAATGCACACTTAGGAGCAAAGGCACGCATGTATACTCATGCACACTTGTGTGTGCCCACACATCTCTCCACAGCCGCACCATGGAACTCAGCACTGACCTCCAGGGCCCGCAGCCCGGGGCCCACAAACAAGTCCCCCCAAGTGTCAAATGGTGCTTTGCCCCAGTCCTGAGAAAGGGGGCAAGTGGGATGTGAGGTACCGGGATCACCCACTTGGGGGCTTGTCAGCACCCTGGGGTGATAAGAGGACAAGGAGACTTTGTGGGGAGACTCAGCTGCTTGATTTTCCACCAGTTACCTGGAAAAGCCCCCCTCTTTCTGCCCTTCCCAGCCTCCCTTGCTTTCCTCCAACCCAGTTCCTATCACCGAAAGGAGTCCCCACAAGGAGAGAAGAGGCAGGGGGATGGCTATGCTTCAAGCTCCAGTGCCTCTCAGACCAGGTGGTCCCTAGCCTGGGGGTGGGCAGACCCCCAGGCATCAGCTGGGGCCTTACCGTGGAGGGCGCTCCGGGTGATCTGTCCCCCCATCACGGGCAGCGGGCAGCACGGCCACCTCTGCTTGGCTAGTCGGCCTGGTCACCAAACTTCCCTGTCTGCCAGTGCCTCTCCTTCTGCCACCTCTCCTCCCCTACAGTTGACGGCAAGCATGGAAGGGCTGAGCCTGCCCCTCCTGTGCCCCCAGGAGCTCCCTCCCGCACACAGTGCCTGCCTGCGAGGCCAGCCACACAGGCACACACACCCCTGTGAGCCTCCCCCACCTCCCAGCTCTGGTACAGGCAACAGGATCTGTCATGTTTATTTACATAAGGAGGAGGAGACTAGAGGCTTCCTGAAATAGCCAGCTCCAGAAAGCACTGGAGATGCCCCAGCCTGAGCGTGCACACACATGCATACTCCCCATCACACACATGCACAATGCACACACGCACACACTCCCCATCACACACTGCATCACACACATGCACACTCCCCACCACACACCTCATCTCACACACACATGCACACTCCCCATCACACACATCATCACACACACACACATGCATGAATGCACACACATACACACTCCCCATCACACACATCATCACACACATGCATGAATGCACACACATGCACACTCCCCATCACAACCTCATCTCACACACACACATGCACACTCCCCATCACACACCTCATTTCACACATGCATGAATGCACACACATATACACTCCTCATCACACACACACACATTCCCCATCACATACCTCATCACACACATGCACATATGCACACTTCCAATCACACACATATGCACACTCCCCATCACACACATGCACATATGCACACACATGCACAGTCCTCATCACACACATGCACGTATGCATACACATATATGCACATTCCCCAATCCACACTTCATCACACACGTACACACAACCTCACCATTTACCAAGGCCTTCAGCCATTCACATGTCATTATGTACCTACTACACATAGACCTCAGGTGAGGCAATGATACCAGGCTGAGCAAAACAGACGTGGGGCTTACAATCTGGCTAGTGGAGCTTAATAACAAAAATCTGCCCACTTCTACCTTCTCCCAGGCTCTGTTACAACTGCTTTTGGAACTTTAACTCCTTTGGTCCCTTGGGCTGAATGATGAGGTCAGTATTATTGTCATTATCAATAGGTACCGTTATTATTATTCTCTTAAAGACAAAATCATCAAGATAAAGACATGGCCTACCTAGATGGTGGCAGTCAGGCACCAGAATCCACACTTTTACCCCCACAGCAAACTGTTGCTTTGATCATAAACATACACAAACACACAACAACATATACAGACCACACTACCCATCTACACCATGACACATGTATACACACAGATACAGGCTCACAAGCATTCGCAAGCATTCATGATTGTGCACACTTAGCCACCTACTGCCCACCAGACACACTCACACACTCGACACATCCACACCTCACAATGAACACACCCCACACGTGCACATCCCCTCAGATCATGGCGTCTCGGGAGAAATCCTGAGATGCAGAGCTTGGAGCCAGGGAAGGGTGCAGACAGAAAGGGCGGAGGGCAGTGGGAAGGCAGGCCCTCTAGCTCTAAACAAGCCTACTGGGAGCCCAAGGCACCACCAAAAGAATAGCCACCGTGCACTGTACACTCACTGGGCACCAGGCACTGCCACACGCTCTGATTTACATGCCTGAAGCAGAGACTGCTGTTGCGTCCATTTTACAGAAAAGAAACTGGGGGCTCTGAGAGGCTTGGGAACCTGCCTGAGGTTTACCCAGCAGGTCAGAGGCAGGACTTAAGCCCAGGGCTATGGGACAATATCACAGTCACAAGCTGTCTGCAGGAAAGGGGCTTCTCCCAGGAAAGCAGCACAGCTCCTCTTCCCAGGCCCTGGCCAGCCCCCAGCCTCTGTCCTCGGGGTTAGGAATCTGGATTCCAACGGAAAGAATGGGTGGGCAGAGGGGGGAGAGCTAGGAAGGAGCTGTGGGAAAGACGGGGGCTGCCCACTATCAGATGGAACTCAGAGGCCTGGACACAGTTGAAGGGCTGTGCTGAGCCTTGAGCCCTCTGCTTAGGACCTTGCTGCCGCCCAGGCCTGGTCTGGGGGAGAAGAGGGGAGGGGAGAGGGGAGAGGGAAGAGGAAGGGGAGAGAAAGAGATGATCTAGGGTCATCAGCCAGAGGGCTGGGCAGACCCTGGGTGGGAGTGTCCACAAGCCCAGCATGCTAACCCTGCTCTTCCCCCCGAGACCAGCGGCGTGCCTGTCACTTTCTGGGAAGAGCCAGGACACACAAGGCTTCCCCTTTC
The DNA here is from genome assembly GCA_004026665.1 of Murina feae. NCBI lineage: Eukaryota > Metazoa > Chordata > Mammalia > Chiroptera > Vespertilionidae > Murina > Murina feae. The sequence goes on along the minus strand of PVJC01009614.1, from coordinate 21,063 downwards.
TACAGTCACATGCTGGCTCATGTCTGCTCACAGTCACATGTACGTGCACACCACAGGCTCCATGACACACATACCCTCTTCCTCTGGGGTAGGGAATTTAAGTCAGAGTCTGACCAGGAGGAAACAATGCAAACTCCTTTTGTGTGGTAAATAATCATAACAGCAAACACAAGACCTCACTATGCACAGGCAGTTCTAAGCACATTACACATATTAGCATGTCCGATCCTCACGGCAACCCTAAGAGATAGGTTACATTTTTATGCCCATTCTATAGATAAAGGAGGCTGCTCTGGAGGCTGTTCCTGCAGCAACACAGTCACAACCCCTCTGACTTTTGATGCACCTGGCTGGGCCCTTCCCCACCATCTCCTCCAATGGCCCGTCTGGTCTTCTCCAGGCCCAGCACTGGTAACACCTCTTCCAGGAAGCCTTCCCAGGGCCCCAGGTAGAGAGTAAAGTGCCCCTTCTTGGAGCTTGTCTCTCCTCCAAACCCAAGCAGTGAATGCCTCTCCCAACCTCTCATCCTACTGCACCTAGCTGTGGCACTGTCTATTTGCCTTGGCCTCTCCTGGGTACATCTCAACAATTCAAGTTGACCAACATTTACTGAGCACCTACCATGCACCGAACACTAAGCTACACACTGGGGAAGCCATGATGATCAACAATAGGCAGACCCTGGCTCGTGTGGACTTAGAGTCCTGGTGGAAACAGACATTTATCGAGTAGACTATCATCACAATCCTAGAAAAGGGTTCTGAAAAAAAGGAGCAAGGTTCGGGGAGGGGGGTTGGCGTGACTCAGGGCAGGCTTTCCAGAACAACGAAGGCAAAGGAGAAGCAGGCATGTGCGTGGCCCTGCAGGCCGGTTGAGGAAAGACTAATCCAGGCAGCAACCTGCAAAGGCCCGTGCCTGGAGTGAGCCCCACCCCTCTGAGAAGCAAGGCTGGAATGGCTGCAACAGCAAGAGCAGGAGAACCCTGGGGAAGTGTTCCGCTGGCCAGCCAAGGTGTGCTGGAGGCACCCCAGTTGGGCCTCAAAGAGCGGGGTGAAGAACCTGGCCTTTTCTTCTGAGAGTAATAGGGAACCCCCGACAGGTTTCAGCAGGAAGGCAACAGGAGCAGACTGCATTTCTAAAAAGTCCCCATGCCTTCTGGTGTGCAGAATGCTTGGGAGGAGGCAACAGGCACCAGGGGAGAAAGAAGTGGCCCCCAGCAGGGTCGGGTCTGTACTGACTTGCCCACGCTCTCCTCAGGCCTAACGTCATGCCCGCACAGAGCAGGTGCTCAGAAAACATCTCACCGATGGAACTGATAGCATGGAAATTTCCAGAAACAGGACTAGAGGGAAGTAACCAAGCAAGGATGGGGGCAGGGTGAAGGCACCCTCACGCTGGCCATGTGAGTGAGAATGGAGTAGAGGATTGGACACAGCCCGGGAAGCCCCTGGGCCTTCACCCCACCACTGTCTGCAGGGGTTTACCACAGGCTTCCTTAGGTCCTGTTTTCCACAAGTCACTTCCCCCACTTTAAATAGGAAGTGGCAGTATTCTGTGTCTGAAGGGTCCCCCATCCCCTCCACAGAGTAGTATCCAGGCCTCTACAGAGGATGTGGCAGCCAGCACTGCACCCCTTCTCTGTTTTTATTGGGGCACCACATAAAATCTCATGTGGCCGAAGAATTCTGTTACTAAAATGGGGGAGAGCACCACTGACCTCCATCATTCATTCATTCATTCATTCAGCATTCACTGAGTGCCAACTCTGGGCCTACTGGTGAGCAAGACCCAACTTCCACCCTTCAGAAGCCAAGCAGGAGCCATGCTGAGATGCCTGAGGCACTGGCTGAATTCTTTCAGTGTTCTATTCTGTGGAAAAGGGGAATGAAAGGGTAAGAAAGAGGATGTGACAGGATGGAAACGATGTGAAAGAGGAATGGAGACTCAATAAGGAAGTCTACAGCAGAAGCTGTAAATGATTGAACACTGAACTGTGCTCCAGGCACGTTGCTAAATATTTCACACGATAATCTCACCCAATCCCATATCTCTGTAGGATTATAATCATCCCCATCCTGCAGGCTGCAGAACTGTGGCTCAGAGAGGTTACAGTGAAGGCAAGACCAGCCAGAGTTCAATCCCAGACCTGACATTAAAACTCACAGTCTAGACAGAAAAGGTCAAAGGGCAGGGGACTTCTTGGGGAAGAGGAGACAAGAGGATGATGGACCTTCCTTTTAGGGAATCAGAAGGGTTCTATGTAAAGGCAAAGCCTAGCAGTTTTCCAAGGGACAGAAGGTGGCATCCCAGAACGAAACGTACATGAAAGCAGGAGAGGCTGTGGCCAGGCATAAGACTACACTTCCTGGCCACTAATAGGTGGCCCATCCCAGAAATCTTGCAGAAAGTAGACTGCCCTTGAACTGGGTGGGAACTGAAACACCTCAAAGCCTACAGGCAGAGACCAGGCTGTGCCCCTGGGGAGCATTTGGTCTCAGGGTTCAGAAAGAAACCCTCCCTTTCTGGCTAGCCCCCCCGCAGCATCTGCTCTCTGGCCCCATCCAGGGAACCTCTGCCCCCTTGGCTCCCTGAACCCACTCAGCTTCCAAGACCCTTCCACGACCAAGGCCCTCCTCTTCTTCCTGCCATCTCCCATCTCCCATCTCCCATCTCCTGACCCCTCTCCTTCTTGAGGACCATCTTGGTCTCTGTGGTGGGCTGCTCAGCTCAACTCTCTCCTCATCACGTCCTTTCTCATCCATGTCCCCCAAGGCCTAGCACCTTCAGCCCCAGGCTGAGCCTACCCTCTTGGAATGTAGCCTAGAATTCTGCATTAGAATTTAGACCCAGTAACTGCAGAACAGAACCCAAAACAAGTTCACTAGACAACAGAAATCATTGGATTCAGAGACTCCAAGATCTCTGAGGGAAAGGAGCCGCCAAGAGAGCACTGGGTCCAGCCACTGCCTTCAGGCAGCCAAGAAGTAATGTACCAGATATAACAAAGGAGGCCTAGTAATTGTAGACTTTCCCCTGGCTGCATTATGGGTAGAGGATAAGAAGGACTTGAACTCAATTTAATGACTTTAGAGTATCAGAAGGCATGGAAGATAAGACTGGACAAGGAGAGGGGATAACTTCCCTTTATAGGTGGGCAAAGGAGACTGGTATCTAGAGCAGTCTATACTGAGGGTGGGGGGGTGGGGGGAGAGGGAGGGTGAGGAGCCAGAAGGGAGGCAGCCCTGCTGGGCAGGAGCTGGGAGAGGGCTCCTGGCTGTTGTCATGTCTTTTTCATCAAGAACAAGGGCTAATTTCATTGAGCTGATGAGTCACCTGGCATATGGGGCCTAAGGCCAATGTGCCAGGGCCATCCTCCCTGCCCTATTAGACTGGCATTGGAGAATGGAGAGCAGGGAGCCCACCCCTCCCAAGCTTCCTCTCATGAACAGAACCAGGATAAGCACGGAGACTGCTGCCTGGAGTCTGAAAGACAGAGAGAGAGAGATGTGCATGGAGATGAGGACAAAGACACAGAGACAGAGCATGCGCTTCATGCTGCAGGAAACTGGAGCCTGGGAGTCCATAGGGCATCCACTGGGGCTGAGACAGGTGCCCCAGCAATGACAGCTGCCAGCCGCCTGGGATGATGGGAACACAACAGGTGCAGAGGCGGGGGCGGAGACCGAAAGGGAATCTGAGAAAACAGCCTGGAGTTGGGCACCCCTCCCAGGCTGTGGGCCCAATGCCCAGCAGCCCTTTCTCAAATCCTCTAAGACACAAACACACCTACTCCTGCTCCCCAGGTCTAGGCCTCAGGGCCATCCTGGATGGTCCAGACTACACAGGGGTCCCCATCCACAGCAGGCAGAAAGGACAGGACAAGGAAGAAACCAGGTTTCAATTCCCAGGGCAGAGTGCGCCAGATGGAGCCCACACCCACAGAGCCCCCAGCTGGAAGCAAACATTTGCCTGTGATAAGATCTATGCCTCCGGCCAAGAAGGCCGGATGGTAGTGCCCACCCCATCCTCATGGAGCTTGGGAGCTCTGGTCTTGAGGTCAGACAGGCAAGCTCTACCGTCACATGACTCGGCAAGCTACTGAGCTTCTCTGAGGCCCAGGGCTTGGCTCAACAAGAACAGTAACCCAGAGACCCAGAGAACTTGGGAATCCAGGTGGAACCTAGAGGAGCTAAGATCCCTGCTCCAATCTCAGAGAGGAGTGACTTAGGATCCAGGATATGAGTAAAGCACCAAGTATAAATACTGCACCAAGGAGAAGAAAGGGAGGGCCAGCTTTATGAAATAATGACCATCTCATCGTCTTGCCAGCACCATCTGCTCAGGACCGCGTACCCTGCACCCGTCACTGTTCCAGGCTTTGCATGTATTATCCCATGTGTGCCTTTATGCAAATGCCATACCAGAGTGCTGGTTACGTAACAGCAGGTTCTTCCAAGGAAGCAGATTAAACATCAGCCCTTGTCACCTGGTTAGGGCTCTGTTTTTGCTTGGGGTAAACTGAATTTTAAACATGAAGCCAGCCTTTGTCTCAACAGTCACAAGTGATAAATGACCTAGATTATAACCTTGCTGAGGAGGGTCAGGCAAGGTGGACAGTGAGACATTTTGGGGGAGCTGAGGTAGAGAGAGGAGGAGATCCTAGGTGATGCAGGGGACAGGACACAAATGCTGGAGCAGGACACCACCCATCGTCCATCATCCATAGGAGACGAGTAAACACACTCCACCGATCCTGCAGGGCCTGCAAGGATTATGAAAAAGCTGAAAGCAAGTTAAATCCCTCCTCTGCAGGCAGAGACCATCTTCCCCCAACCCTATCCATATCTCTCTCTCTGTGTGTGTGTGTGTGTGTGTGTGTGTGTCAGGCTCCATGGCTCAGCCAGGACTCCTGGTGCCCAGACCCCACCCAGCTGAAACGATCCCCAGGCTGAGAGGCTCCCCTTCAGCCCCCCTCCCACCTCTGAGGAGTCAGCTGCCTGGGGCTCTCCTGCTTCCTTCCCCTCCCAGGTCTGGTTTACTGAGGGATGGCAGAGTCCAGAGCCAGCCGCCTTGGCCCCCACCTCTGCCCCTTGGTCTTGCTTCCTGCCCACTGGGGCCTTTCACTCCAACCCTCAGACATTGGGCATTAGGGGACACAAGAGAGTGAGGGTGCAGTCCCCTATAGGGCCAGGCCCTAAGGCCACTCACTGGCAGCCACGCCTCTGTGATCCGACAACCTGCACATTGCCACCTTTAGGGTGTATCTACACAAGGCGCTGGTGGTGGTTAAGAGCAGGCTTTGGAGTCAATGCCTGGGTTCAGATCCCGTTCTGACACCTAGTTGGTGTCTCCTTCCTCTTCCGAAAAATGGGGTTGATGGTACAGTGACTAATTCACAGGGCTGCGGGAGGATGGAGGGAGTTCACCCATGGAGTGCGCTCAGGTAGTGTGGGACACAGGAAGTGCCATGTCCTCTGTGGTAGTGCTGTTGGTGGGACACAATCCTGAACTCGATACAGAGGCCCTGGCATCATCTGAGCTCCGGGAGCCAGAGCTTGCCAGCATGCCCAGATCCAAAGACCAAGGGGGACGGAGCAGTGGGGTGCTGGTACCACAGGCCCTGAGATACAAACCTAGAAAAATTCTGAAAAAATAAAAGAGATGGCAGATCCTTTTTAGGAGCTGGGGATAGGGGGTCACTCAGCTCTTGTTCTCACAGAGCAAAGTGAGTGACTGACCTGAGGCCCAGCCACTGAACTATGCCAGCTCTGAGGCCACCAGCAGGGCCCATGCCCTGCAGCACAGTGAACACGGACCATGCCAGCTACAGAGTCCACGGTAGGCTCCCTGGTACTGGGGTCCATCCATTCAGGGCCTCTTAGGAGAAGCCAGTGACTTTCATGACCACTGACCAGATGGAGGAACTGTGTCCTCTGCCACTACCCCTCCAGCCCTAGGCCCGGACTGAGTCCCTGACCCCAACCCCAGACATCACACATCACTTCATTAGGAAGCCCCACAAACAGGGGCTTTTAGTCCCTAAAGGCCTGGGGACCAGGAGCCTGTAGCTGGCTCAGCAGTGGCCTCCTCTCACTCTGGAGCCAGAACTCAGGTGTGGCTGACCGACGGTGGCTGTTGGGGCTGTGGTCCCCTTGCCCAAAGGACAGCCCAAGGAAGGCAGCCATCATAGGGTGACTGCAGTGGCAAAAACCCACTGTCCTCCCTGCAGTATCCCAGCTCCAAGTTTGCATGTTCATCCACTGCTCCCACCCTCCTTCCCTGTCTCTCCTGTAACACATCTCAGGCTCATCCCGACAATGCCACACCCTTCGGGATGACTTTCTACCTCCTTTGCTCACTCTAGCTACTGGAGCCCAGGGTCAGTCAAGCTACCAGAGACCCTAGAAATGCACAGGGTGGACTCCTCAACATCAAGTTCAGAGGACAACGCCTTCCCTGGAGTCAGGGCTCCTGGGTTCCAGGCAGGTCCTGTGGCTTGTGGTCAAACTCAACCAAGGTGTGGGGAGCTTTGTGGGAGCCTGTTTGGGTTTGAGGAGACTCAGGAAGGGCAGTTTCTTTTAATTTCTGCCTAAATTCGTTCCTCCTGGGGATTATGGGAGGGTGGTGGTTAGGGCTCCAGGAAGTGGGTTAATGCAACTCCTGTGTTGGAGCTGGGATAGGCAAATAGAAGCAGGAATTTCTCCCCAGGGCACCTCCTCTCTGTCTAAAACAAATGCCCCACCCTTCATAACCTCAGCCCTGCTCAAACAAACTTAGTGCCAATTAAGGGAGTTGGGCTACATTAGCTTCTGTGTGTGGGGTCTATTGTTACTAGTCATGACACCACCTCCATAATGTATTGTGTGACCTTGGGCAAGTCATTTTTCCTCTGTGAGCCACAGTTCTCACATCTGTACAATGGAGGCATTGGACTCCTGCACCTTTAGCTCTGAACCAGGAGCTCCCTGAATCAAGGATGTGGAGAGGGATCACCTGGGGAGAGGCAATCAAGAATTCCTGCACTGTCTGGAGCAGCAGACTCTCCTTCTCACCCCCTTTACACGAAGGCCTGGTGGAAAACCAAGGACAAGCCAGCCTGCTCTTAACTGAAGGTCTCTGCTTCTCAGTCCTCTTCCTGATACCACCCAACATAGCATCACTCCAAGGTTCCATGACCTGCTTTATGCCTTGAGTGCTACTTGCCAGGCCAGAGGTCCGGTGTCATCCTGGATTCGCACATCTGAGCACCATTGTGTCCTCCTCAATCCATCCCCTGGCCAGTCCCACAGTTCAGGCCACCAGTCTCATCCTGATTTAGACATTCCTCCAACAGCCTTTGGCCTCCCGTTCCTCTTCCTCAGGGCAGCCAGGCTGACCTGTCTGCCTGACAAATCTGGCCGGGTCACTGCCCAGCTCAGATATCCTCTAAGGAGCATTCAAAGTCTTCTGTGAACTGGCCTTAGCCCATGTATCTGGCCTCTCCTCGGACTCCAAGTTCCGACACTCTATGCCTATGAACCACATCTGACCCAGGACATGGCGATGTGGCACGTGTCCATAACTCTCTGAACACTGTTCCTCTACCTGGCATGCCCTCGCCCCAACACTGGTCACTCAGAAACTCCTACCTCACCTTCATTGCTCACTCAGAGGAATCTTTCTGAGGTCATCCCAATGCCCAGGGCAGACTAGATCTTCCTTCTCTAAGGCACATCAACCTGTTGTGTAGTCCCAGCCCTGCAGTGATGATAAGGATCCCCTTCCCATTCTAGGAGCAACCTGAGGACAGACATGTCTTTTTAGCTCTGGATCCCCAGCATCAAACACAGTGGGCACAGGGTAGTGCTCAATCCATATTTTATGAAGGAAGAAGAAAAGGAGAGAAGAAGTTGGAAGAAGAGAGGCTGGAGCGGATGGTGGATAGTCTTTACTTTGCCCCTGTCTGCCCCTTCTCCAGGCTCCAGGCCTCAGGACCAAGGGCACCCTCTCAGCCATGATGTCTCCGGTCCCTGTGGACACAGTGGTACCCAAAGGCAACAGACTGCCTCGCCATGACCTCACAACCCAATCCCAGCCCTGCTGGTGGCCCTCCTTGTTCCCTCAGTGCTATTGGCAGCACCAGCCAATGCTCACTCAGGTAGCAACAGCCAAGAAGCCAAGCAGCCAGGCGTGTCCTGGAACACTGAGGAACTACAACTTTATCTGACCATCTTCCCTGAAGTCAATGGGAGAGCATCTACTAGCCCCCAAGAGTGCAGGACGACAAGGAGGAAATGCTGAAAGCACGTGCCTGGCTCCCTTCCCAGCCTCTCCTGGATGAAGGCGACAGGGGGAAGAGCCCCTCCAACTCATCTGCATAAACCGTTCATAGCAGCACATTCAAATCCACGTCATCCAAGAAGAAAAAACGCCTGTTGCGTGCGATTGCCTTTGGCTTCCTGGTCTGTCGTTTTCCTTCTCTTTCATTTTTATTTTAATGGCATGAAGTTGTGCTTGAGAAATCTCTCCCAGGCTGCTCCTCGCAGCACAGAAGCTAAAATTTCCCTCCAAATTGAAGGATGATGAGTGACTATCCCTCAGGTGTCCGTGACTTACAGTTTGCAAAGTCTACAAGCCTCCAAGAGCTCATTCAGTCTCCCCAGAAAGTGCAGGAGGGAGTTATTGCCAGCCGCCATTTACAGATGAGAAAACCAATACTCCAAGAGGTGCAGTGACTTGCCGACGTCACGCAAAACCAGTGAATGACAGTAATGGGCCTGTGGCTGAGTCCCCAGCACCTGTTCTACTCCAAGATGACAGTGGTTCTCTACGTTGGCTGCACCTGAGCATCACTTGAGGTTTTAAACCACAGATGCCAGTCCCCCCACCCAGACCAATTAATACAGAAACTCTGAGCAGGAAGGCCAGGCCTGGGTACTTCTAATGGCTTTCCGGGTGGTTCTAATGTGCAGTTAGGGCTCCCATCCATTGATAGAACCCAACCACAGAGGTTCATTCCCAGGCCAATGATTCAGTCAACAGTGGCCATGTGACCCACTTCTGGCCAATGAAGCATAGTGGGAAATCTGCAGAGACCCCACTGAGAAAGCTTTTCTTGCTCCTGAGAAAGAAGCACAAGAGAGAGGATGTTCTTCCTTTAGATATCGTTGTATCTGGTTGTGATTCCATGTCACTGCCAGTCCAGAAGAAATCCAACCCACAAATGGCAGAGCAGGGAGATGGAAAGTACCCCAACCCTGACCTTATCTTACTGCCCAGACTCAACCAACCCTGACATTCACCCACCCCTTGACTTCCTGTGATCTGAGATAGTGCAGAGTCAGTCCAAGTCAGCATCTGTTATTTGCAATGACAGCTCTGGGACAGCAGCAGTCACCTTCCTCATATCCTCACCCCAGTTGTCTCCCCCTTAGATCTTCTACCACAGGGAGCATAACTGACTGGGGGCCCCAACCCTTGAATTCTCCAATCCATCCCAGTGTTTGCCCCAATGCCATGCTTCTCACAGTTGCTTCCAGCCAATGACGAGGTAGGGCAGGAATAATAAGGTACACCCTTTCCTTGGGGATGTGGAACTCCTCTGACCAGCAACTGTGGCTTGGGCTTGAGGACACCCCAAAGGCCTTACCAACATTTCCTTAGACTTCTACTGCAGTGTGAAATGCTTCCACCAAAATCCTTCCTTTCCTCCCCCTCTCACTTCACTCAGGGTTACACTGGCATTGCGATCTGATGGCGTACCCAGCTTCTCCCTGCTTCCTCTCTATTTTTTCTCACACAGGCATTTCCTTAGATGATTTAATTATCTATCTATTTATTATTTGTGGTTAATGTCTGCTTAACTGCTTAATACATGACCCACCTAACACATGACCTTCATTACTCATGCCTGGACCACCACGAGAGGCTCCTAAGTGCCCTACCCATTTTGAGTCCCCTTTACCCCACTCCCAATCCTTTCTATACAAACCATGCTACTCTCCTACTCAAAACCTTCAATCATGTCTTATTTCTTACACCATTAGGTTTAATTTTCTCTACCTTTCTTTATAGGCACTGCTGACTTGGACCTTCCCCAACAGAAAACTGAAACCCATATCCTGGCAGAAAACTGAAATCCATTCCTGTTGTTTCACTTACATATCTGGAGGCTTTCCCCATGTGGGGACAATGGTGGCTATTTGCAGGACAGAAATGACTGACCTGGCTTCTACCCAGTGAAAACTGGAACAGCAGTACCAAAAACTCCACCCACTTCCACAGATGATCCTCAAGGAAAAAACCTCTCTCAGACTCCCTTTCCTTACCCACCTCAACCCCAAAGGAATATTTAACAAGAGAAATACATTTTACACACAAACAACCCTCCATCAACAAGAAGCAAACCCTCTCAAAGACTGCTATAATAATGAAAATGATTATTATTCACAATAATAACAATATGAAAAGGAGGACAATAAATGTAAAGATGGTTGTGATGATGGAGAAAACAGTAGTAATAGTAAAGATAAATATGAAAAGCAGGAATAAAAAATATTCTAACACTATAACCTCAATGATATAAATATATGTGCAGTAGAACAGACTTCTCATTGACCCATTGCCATATTAACTAAATTCCTTTAGGAACTGCATTTGATTGTTGGTAACAAATACCAGAAATAACATGGATTTTTTAAAAAAAAAAACACATAAGGTGTTTTCTCTCATATAGAAGGAACCTGTGGCAGCTCTGCAGTCATCAGGGACCCAGGCTTCCTTTATCTTTCTATTTCACCTTTCCATGTGACAACTGAGGTTGCTTCATGATTCAAGATAGCCACTGAAGCCCCAGCCACCTTGTCCACAGCCCAGGCAGGAAGCAAGAGGAGCATGGAAAACCAAAATCAAAGGACTTACACCTATTAGCTGCCCCTCTTTAAAGGCCTCATGCAAAGTCCTCCCAACAATCCTAATGTACATTTCATAGGCCAGAATGTAGTCACATGGCTACACAAAGCTGCAAGGGAAGCTGGGATATGTAGTCTTTTCACTGGACACTTCAAATAAAAAGAGGGTCCTCAGCCATAATGATAAGCTCCATTTCTTCTGGGGAAAATTTATGACTGATGCCCATAGCACATAGAATTTTCAAAACTGGTGGGAGTCTTCCCTGGGGTCCTTGGGCTCCCTCCAGCTTTACTGTTTTCTCCATATGAGAAGTTGTCCCTTAACTTGTTTACAAATGGTTGTTATTCCAGGAAACAGTGTAATTTATTTAACTATTACATTTAAAGCATCAAATGCCTTTCAAGAGATTGAAAAGACAAGCCACAGAATGGGAGAAAGTCATTGCAAAGTACTTATCTAATAGAGAATCCAGAATATATAAAGAACTTGAGAGAGAGAGGAGGAAGAGAGAAAACACAAGTAATTCAATTAAAAAAAAAAAGAGCCAATGAGAAAGAAGAAAATCCTGCCATTTGTGATAAGTCGGATGAACCTTGAAGGCATTATGCTAAGTGAAATGTCAGGCAGAGAAAGGCAAATATCATATGGTATTACTTATATGTGGAATCTAAAATAGTCAAACGCAGAGAAACAGAATGGTGGTTATAGGGGTTAAAGGTCAGGGGAAGTGGGGAGATATTGGTCAAAGGGTACAAACTTCCAGTTATAAGATTAAAAAGTTTGGGGATCTAATATATAATATGGTGACTACTGCATCACATATCTGAACGTTGCTAAGAGAGTAGATCTTCAATGTTCTCACTACAAAAAAAGAAGTGGTAACTGTGTGATAGGATGGAGATGATAACTAATGATGGTAGTAATCATTTTACAATATATAAATGGATCAAATCAACAGATCCTACACGTAAACTCCCACAATATTATGTGTCAATCATATCTCAATAAAGCTGGAAAAAATTGGTAAAAATGTTAACAGACATTCCACCAAAGTAGATGCACAGATGGAAAATAAGCATACAAAAAATGCTCAATATCATTAGTCATTAGGGAAAACAGATAAGCACATGAAAACCATGATGAGATACCACTACACACCTATTAAAATGATCAAAATTAAAATGACTGACCATACCAAGTGTTCATGAGAATGTGGAGAAATTAAAACTCTCCTTTTCTGTTGGTGAAAACATAAAATGGTACAACCATTTTAGAAAGGTTTCTTTAAAAATTAAACATGCACCTACCAGATGATCCTGTCATTCCATTTCTAAGTGTTTACCCAAGAGAAAAGGAAATCCATGTCCACCCATAGGCTTGCAGCCAAATCTTCTTAGCCACGTTATTTGTGATAGCACACTACTGAAAACAGCCCAAATGTCCATTGACAAGTGAACAGATAAACTGTATATCCATATCATGGAATACCACTAAGTAATAAAAAGGAATGAACTATTAACACACACCACAACATGAATGAATCTCAAAATAAGTATACTGAGCAGAAGAAGCCAGAGGAAAAGAGAGAGTACATTCATTTACCAGAGCTTCCAAGCGCACCTCCTCTCCCCAACATTATACTTCAGGCTTTGGCTTCTGCATGGTTTACATAGAACTCTAAAACTGCAAGCTAACCTATAGTGACAGAACACAGATCAGTGGTTACTTGAGTGTGGGGGGGTGGGAGAGGGAGGAGTCAGAGAGAGAAATTACTACAGGTAAAAGGAAATTTTTTGAGGGTGATATAGATGTTCACTAACTTGACAGTGCTAATGGTTTCACAGATGTATACGTAAATCGAAACACATCAAATATACATTATGAGTTGTGCCATATCCTGTGTGTCAATTATACTTTGATAAAGCTGTTTTTTAAAAAACATTATCTACTAGAGACTGTGTTCACCCTGCTGGCCACCACCATCACCTTGAGGGTTTCAGATGCCTTCAGACACTGGACAACAGAATAACCCTGGTGGCCACGTAACCTCACCTTTCCCTTGGGGGAGGGGCGAGGCCAGATGGGGTCCTAGTGCTGCTCCAGGATCTTGGCCAACTCCTCGAGGCCCTTGAGTTAAACCTCAGAAATGGGAATCGTCTCAGATCACCCTCACTTCATCTTACCTTTGTGGACTCCTACCTGCAGAGAGTTTTGGTTTAACAAACAACAGCAGCAAAACTTTGGGCTTTTCAAGGTTACTTAAAAGGTATTCAAAAGATCCGCCTCACTTATTGAGCAAGGAGAACTGCATGTTTATTACTTACAGGAATTTAAACTATATTTGAAGGAAATGTCTGTACAAAGCTATGCATAATGGTCCTTTTACTCAAGTAAAAGGTAAATAAGATCCTGCAAGGGCTGAGTTTGGCGATCTCTTCTCAATTCTGTTTCAAATTTAGGTCCAATTCACTTTAAAATATAAATATTTTTTTATTGATTTTAGAGAGAGAGGAAGGGAGAGGAGAGAGATAGAACCATTGATGAGAAGGAAACATCAACATCAATCGGCTGCCTCCTGCACGCCCCCCACAGGGGCAAGTGCCCTAATTGGGAATCAAATCAGTGACCTCTTGGTGCATGGGTTGATACTCAACCACTGAGCCACACCAGCCAGGCTCACTTTTATTTTTAAAATAGGTTTTATTAGATGTTGGGTCAGGGGAGTATATTTACACTTTGGGGCAGTCGGGATACTTTACATGGAGACTCTGCTTTCTCATCCTGACTAGAATGTAGGTTTTGGAGGGGAGTTCCTAGCAGTAGACCACTGTGCAATGAGCCAGTGACTGGCCCCAAATTCTAGCCCTGTTCCATCAACACTGACCTACTTCGATTTTATGAGCTTTTGGCTAGAGAGCTGGTTGATCCAAGGAATTACAAAAACTCCTTATTAACAAAGGCATTTATCCAACAAATATTTCTGGATGATGTCCCAGGGTTCCTCTAACACAACCCAAAGCTCCACCCACCATCTTCCCCTCCAACCACCCTTTCTGGCTGGGGCGCTGATGGAATCGTCATCTTCCCAGCCACCTGCAAATCTGGGTACCATCTTGGATTCATTCCTCTCCCTGACCACCCCTTCACTCATTTACCAGAGCTTCCAAGTGCACCTCCCCTCTTCTCCCAACATTATAGTTCAGGCTCTGGCCTCCTTCCCCCAGACAGCCACATCCCCATCACAACTGTTCTCCCTGCTCCCATCTTGTCTCTCTGAAATCCATCCTCCTCCACAGGGCAGCTACACTGACCCATCCATAAAGCAAATCAAAAACCTTCATGGCTCCCTCTGCCCTGAGACACCGAGGGACAGTGTGGACGTTGGTCCATTTATCATCTCCTCCACTTTTAATGCTGTGTTTAATGTTTCACTAGATGGTGGTTTTCTCTTGGCAACGAGGCAATCTTTTGTAAACGAATGCCTCCCGAAGCGTGTAGAAGCAGGCGGCTCATGTACCTTTATAAACAGCCTTGGGTACTAGCACTGTCACTACTGCTAACAGAGCAGTGAATGGAATATCCATAGTAAACAACCCAAGGTTTCCTGCCCTAATGTCTCCAGCACCAGGGGCCTCCCAGTTAGGATTTCTCAGGCTTGCACTTTCTAACATCTCTCTTTTTCCAGATTCAGGAATTCCTACACTAGTAAAAAATAAAAATAAAAAGTCAAATGGGAACTTTCTCTAGAGAGATCATCTAAACACCCACTTGCTGAAATTTTGTTGTTGTTAATTCTCACCCGAGGACATTTTTTCCATTGATTTTTTTTTTTTTTTTTTTTTTTTTTTTTAGAGAGAAAGTAGAAGGGAGGGGAAGAGACACACAGAGAGAAATATCCATGTAAGAGAGACACATCGATTGGTTGCATCCCGCACACACCCTGACCAGGGCCGCAACCCGACTAGGGCAAGAATTGAGCCTGCAACCGAGGTACACGCCCTTGACCAGAATCAAACCCAGGGCTCTTCAGTCCATGGGCTGATGCTCTATCCACTGCCAAACTGACTAGGGCGCCACTTGCTGAAATTTGAGTAGGGACCTGGGATAGAGCTAAGGATAGAGGCCCAGGATACAGCAAAGGAAACGGCCAAGGAGAGCCCAAGAAGGGCCTGGGAAGCTGCGCGGCTCTGAGGTCACAGGCCACTGTGCCTGCTTCCTGACCCCCACTCTCCATTCTGTTTATCGGGCACTCAAGCACAGACATTTTGGATACATGAATTGATATCATCCTTGCAAAGACCCTCATTGCTCCCTCTAGGGCTCCAGGTTTTGGCAACCTAGCCAAAACCTTACCTGAGTTGGGTCCCAAAGCCCATCACAGGTAAGACACGCTCCCTGACCTCGGTTCATCAGATACCCACCCTAAGGGATGTGCAAAAAAAAAAGGTGGAGGCTCTAGGACAGGTGGGGAAGACGGCACTTGAGACCAAAACCCACCTCTCCTAGTCCCCCCTCAGCCACCTCTCCTTTTCCTCCCCCACCCTCTTCCCTTCTTCCCCTGCCTTCTCTCCCATGTCCCCTCCTTTGGGCTCACTACCCCAGGCCTCTGTGCTTAGCCCCAGAAGCCCTAGGCAATTCCCAGACCACAGGTCACTTCCAGCCAGACTCATCAGTTCCCCCAGCCCCACCCACACCACTCCTAGGCCAGAGGCACTCTGGCCCAGCAGAGATCTGAGAGCCAGGGAGCCAGGAGCTTCATTCTGCTTCAACTTGCCCACTGACTTGGGAGATCCATTCTCTCTGAGCCTCAGTTTCTCTCCTGTAAAAGGATAACATGATCTCAGGCTCTCTTCATCCCTCTGGCACTGGTGTGGCTGGTATCCTAGGACCAGCCTCAGTGTCACAGGCACCTTGGTGGCCTTTAGAGGGGCCACTCAGGCCACACCCTGGAGAGTGGGGTCCAGCGGGGCTTCCCCAAAGCCCCCCGTTTCACAGTGAAAAACAATGAATTTCATTCCAAACAAGGAAACTTACAGCACAGTCCTGCCTCGGCCCAGTTCCGGCTGGTTTATGTTAGCTGGATAAGACTAAACAGACCTTCACATTCTCGGTATTAAGCACTAAACATGAAAAGGCAACTGTCTCTGAAGCACAGGGTGAGGGAAGGCCGGTGCACCCCTGAAGGTCTCCCAAGAGCTCGGCACACCTGTGGGCGGGCGCCAGACCAGTGGAGATAGGGGTGTTTGAGAAGGACCACTGCAGATGGAGGGAGAGTGTTTCAGCAGGCAGCAATGTGGGGCGGGTATGGGATGACTGTGCCAAGGGGCCAGGCCTGGGGGTGAGGAGCGAGTGGTCCTTGGTGTCCGCAGAGGTGGGAACGTGAAGGGGGTCCAGACAATGAGAACATGAAGAGCGAAATGCAGGGGAGCAGTGAGGCAGCCAGCGACAAGAAGACCCTAGCAGATTCCTTCTTACCCCCACCCCACCTGCCATGCCAGGAGGCCAGGAGGGAGGAACAGGGGAGGGAAGAGACTCTACCACTCCCTGGACAATACAGCTCCTTGTTCCCAGCTGCCCCACCTGCTTCCTGCAGTATGGACACCACAAGCTTGAGATAAAAATTTAATTATTTACAAAACAGGAAGCAGACTGCCTTCTTGTTTTCCCAGAGGCCCCTCCAGACGTTCCTACCTTCTGGCCTAACCCTGCAGGCCCTGCCCCTCCATCCCTCCCTCCATGACCTGGGCCATGTCCTTTTCCCCTGTTCTTTGCCCCTGTGGTCTGACAACCCTGAATGACAGGCATCACAGTTCCCATCCTAGAGGAGTGCCCTGCCCAAGGTCACTGGTGTGTGGATGGCAGAGCTAGGATCAGTGGCACCCACAGCTTCTGGATCCATGTTCAGTCAAGGCCCTCGGACCTGCACTGTCATTGGCCAGCCCTGCCTTAGTGCATGCACAGGCCGCTCCATCTCCTCCCTGCCCATCCACATCTATCGGAACTTTACACCGTTCTTCTAACCAATCCCTCCTCCGGTGAGCCCCTCCCTGACCCCAGCGAGTCCCACTAAAGCACTATGAGGGCAGGAACATGTCTGTCCCCAGAGGCCAGCACAGGCCTATGCCGTCAGGGAATGAATGAGTGAACCAAGGGCTCCAGACTACCCTCACCCTCTCTGGTCTTGGTTCCAGAGCCTGCTATTCAGGAAATGCCATTTCAACAACAAAAAGAACACAGTTGTACAGCCCTGAGGGCCCGTGGAAGAAAGGTTTGATTCCCCCAGAATCAATCCAATCTTGCATCCATTTCGAAATATTTTTCAAGTGACTACTTCGTGTGCCGAGCACTGATGGTAGTGATACAAAGGTGAGCAAGCCAGACAGCAAACAGGCTCCGACAACTACTATGATCAGTGGTATGCAGAGAGCCCAGGGCAGTAGCGGGAGAGGACATGGAGGCCATCCACCCTGGCTGGGTGGTCAGGGAAGTGTTCCTGGTGGAAATGATGTCTAAGCCTAGACTTGAAGGTTGAACCTAATGACGACAATAATAACTAGTAGTTATTACCAGTCAAGCATTATCTCCAATAGGAAATTAGGTTATGGAGGAAGTAAGCCTCTGGCTCCAGGCGGCACAGGTAGCAAAGACGAATTCTGACTCCGGAGTTCATGCCTCAACTGCAGTGTCTTCCACCCTGCCTGTCTCTCCTCCCTCCTCACAACTGACTGCCCAGGTCCCCCCAGATGCCCTTGGGGAACTCCAGAGGCCTATTGGGCCACACCAGAGTTCAACGGTTGGGGTTTCCATAGCCCAACAGGACCCCCAGGCCTCCCAGTTTCCCACGTACCTTGGCCAGACCCAGAGAGTGGGGCTTGGGTGTCCCTGAAGACCCAGACAAAGCCACCCTACCTCCCTTGGACAGAAAACTCCCAATCTTCTCAGGTGCCAGAGTGTCCTGTGTCACAGGGAAGGGACTCCATCCCAGAGGAGAAGTTCTTCTGGAACATAAGGAAATTGCCCCTGAGCTGGAAACTCCCTGCATGGCCTCACCCTGACAGCTTTGCACCATTCACCAATGTCTCCCATTTGGGTAGAAAAGAGGAACATCTATCTGCTATAGGGGTGGATAGTGGTTAGGAGGCCAAGAGGCAGCAGCTCCCCACTCAAGGCCCACCAGCTAGTGTGTGACCCTGGGCAAGTGGGTATAGGCAACATTGAGGGTGCCCTGGAAATGTCCACCCACTGTACCCCAAGTATTCCTCCAGGAAATAGGGCCAATACCACCTATCTCAGCGACCGCTAAGAGATCTGGAACAAGATCCAGAGGGAAGGGACACAAAGGCTTCAAAAGTGGAAAGTTCATAAAATGTAATGGAATTTTTTCTTCTCAGCAACTCTACCTCTCTGAGAGGGGGATCCACATTGAGGTAACAGGCGAGAGAAACAGGAGAGGGGCGTAGGGTGGTGGCTCTCTACAGAGGCAGTAGTTTCTTAGCTGGGGACCAGAGAACATAGCAATCCCTCTGCATTCAGCTGCTCTGAAAGCACAGAGAGGCAGGGCCCCACATATCCACACCATCCACACCCACTGCCTGGGCCCTGTGAGAGCTGCCCACTAGGAAAGGAAGCTGTTGGCCCCGCCCAGAGCAGCTGCTGCCCGCCTGAGCCCCAGGGACCCAGATTTAACGTGTGTGTGCGCCCACTCAATGTGTGCTCCCTGCCCCCAGGGGCCCTGCAGCTCAAGTTAAGAGCCGATTGGACTAATTGGACTAAGCTGGCCGTGCCCAGGGCGGCTTGAGTACTGTCATCATGGATTTGACTCACCCAGCAATGGTCACTGGTGCCTATGGAGCCATCATCAATGTCATTTTGGGAAGATCAAGTGAAGTTGGATGGTGCTTTACCAGTCAGCATCACTGCCTAGCCAAGATTTAATCAGAGACCTAGAGCTTATAAGTGACTAGGGGCCCGGTGCACAAAAATTTGTGCACTCGGCGGTGGGGGGTCCCTCAGCCCGGCCTGTGCCCTCTTGCAGTCTGGGACCCCTTGGGGGATGTCCACCTGCTGGCATGCCTGGCCAGCCTAGGTGAGGGGCTGATAGCTGTTTGCAGGCTGACCACAGCCCCTTCAAGGTGGGTGTCCCCCGCCCCCCGCTGGGGTGCCTGGCCAGCCTGGGTGAGGGGCTGATGACTATAGGCTGGCCGCAGCTCCCATTGACCCAACATCCCAGTGAGGCTGGATGGAATCAGGTTTCTGAGGTTTTATTTATCTTCTATAATTGAAACATTGTTGCCTTGAGCAGAGGCTACAGCTGGCCTAGGCAGGCAGTTTCCTGCATTGCTGGTGCAACAGAAGCCTCCTGTTTGCTCTAGCTCTGTGGCTACCAACTGCCATCTTGGCTGGGTTAATTTGCATACAGTCACTCTGATTGGCTGGTGGGCGTGGCTAGGTGTAATGTAGTGAGGGTCAATTTGCATATTATTCTCTTATTAGATTAGATTTATTCTGTCTCACATCCAGGCAAGGCTGAAATCCAGGCCTCCAATTGCCAGTTTATGAGCCTATAGGCCCAATCCTCTGCTGCTGGTCCCAGAAAGTCTTCACTGGAAGCAAAAGGGGGTCCAGTCCCAGGGCACCCTCAAGCTCTTCCCTTCCTCACAAGGGATGAGACCTCCAGTTTGATAATCAAACCCCAAGCCCAAGAAGGAAACCTCAACTCAGTCCTAGACTATGGAGCCTCCAATGGACTCTAGGCCCCACGGCTCAAAGCTCAACTGTAATCATGAATCCTGGACCCTGAAGTGAAAACTACCTTCCAGGAATGGAACCTTCACCTCAGCTTGGAACACAGACCCCCAAAACAGGCACCTCAATAACCAAGCCAGAATCCTGCCTGCAGAAACAGTACCTTCACCCCAAAATAGAACCTTGTGACCTGGGAACTGAACCTTAGCACCAGACATGAAATCCCCACTTTCGGAACAAGTCCTGAATCTTGGGGAAACTCTTCTCAAAAGTTAATCTAGACTCTTTTTATGTTTCTTTAGCATAAACTCAACTTGGGGACCAGACGAGGAAAGCCAAATTCCCAAAACATTTTCCTTCACATTTGGTAGTGACTTTGATTAAATTTAGTTTTAAATCCTATCTCTGGAAATCATCTCTCTCTCTTTCTCTCTCCCTCTCTCCTTCTCTTCCTCTCTCCCTCTCCTCCTTTGCCCCTTATTCCTCCCTCCCCCAAAGACCTAGCCATTTCCCTGGATAATCAGCAACCCCCAAGGCAGAAGACAGTAACCTGGACCTGACTAACTGTCACATGGTCTGGACTTTTGGCAGACTTAAGATAACATCCTGACCTATGTTTCAGCTCCTAAGTTCTAGAAAGATCCCCTGGCTACTCTCAAGTATGAGACCAGATGGAGGAATGCTGGAAAATACCTCAGACTGTCCTCAGCCAGTGGCTCAATGGTTGAACGCAGACCTAAGAACCAGGAGGTCACGGTTTGATTCTTGGTCAGGGCACATGCCCAGGTTGTGGGCTCGATCTCCAATGTGGGGCTCCTCAAGACCTGAAGAACTGTCCTAAATACCTCACTTCTAACCAATCAGATCCCAGCACAACCTCGAATCCCTAACCCAGTGCATCTTGTGATTTCACCCTATATCATCTGTAACCTACATACCACCAAGGAATTTGGGCTGTTGAGCATTAATTTCCCATTCTCTTGTATGGCACCATCTAATCTAATAAAATAGCTGATATTTCTCTACTGCAATTCTGGGTGTTTAGTGTTTAGCTCTGCCAGCACTGGGTGGATGGACTCTATTCTACAACAGAACCAGAGGAATGTCATGAAACCAGAGCACCAGTTTCTAGGAGGGCTCCAGTTTGATGCGGAAACTTCCATGTGAGTGGCAATGTGAGTGGCATCCTGGTCACTCACAGCCTTGTTCCACTGTTTCCTTCATCCTCTTGGCTCCACAACAGAGTGCCTGGCTGGTCAGTCTTCTGAGCCTCAGAGGGGCTGTCAGCCCCAGCCCAGGGGAGGGTGCCACTTCTATCTAACATAATACTGGAAGTCCTAGCCACTGAGGCAAGAAAAAGAAATCATAGGTATTCACATCAGAAAAGGAAGAAGTAAAATTGTCTCTGTTTACAGACAACATGATCTT
>PVJC01009613.1:0-45531 GCA_004026665.1 Murina feae | reverse complement strand
CCGACAGCCATCTCCGGGCCCTGCGCCCCAGCGCCCCAATTTCAGAGAGAGGGCCCCTGGGTGCACCAACATCTGAACTTACAAAGGAGATAAATTGGAAGCCGGCGATTAGCATCACAAAATGATTATTCCCTTTGTAAGAGGCTTCCCTGCAGGACTGCCTTAAATAGTGCATTTAAACCATGATCTGATTTGCTAAATTCGATTTATACACACATCCACCGCCTAAGCCGGCGCGCAGCGGAATTGACATGGCTTCCCTGGGCGCGGAGGAGGGGAGAGGCCAGCCGTTACAGGGTGCCTTTAATCCTTGTGGGCAGTAACTAATCTGGGGGGCCGCACCCTGGTTTTCTTCCGCAGCTGGGGCTCTCGCTGCACACGGGCCTTCAGCCGTCCACTCTGCCTGGCCAGGGCAGGGCCAGGGCAGAGACACGAGGCAGGATTTGGCCGGGATCTGGCCCGGGGAGCCTTTCTCCCAATAGGGGGGGTCTCACCCATAAGCTGACTCTCCCCTCCCAGCCCACCCCCCGCCACACACACCCAGGGGGACCACTTTCTGGGACAGAATTCCGAGGAGCCAGCCTGGGGCAGGCTCACTGAATTGATTGGGTGCCTGCGGTGAGCATGCGAGGGATTCAGAGGCCACTTTGGGGGAGCCCTGGAAGTGTCTTAACCTACACACGCTCTGGGGATCAGGAAGCTGCCTCTCCACCCAAGAGGACAAAAGGATGGGTGTCCCAGGTCTCATGGCGACCGGCCAACCGTGTGACCCTGCCAGCAGGTGCCCCTCCTGAGTCCCCATAAAGGGACCTACAGGCCTCACTGACACCTGCTTCCTCAGTAGAAAAACGACCCCTCCCCCCACCAGGAGGTCCAACAAGGTGGTGAAGGAGCAGCAATTAGGAGCCAGACCACTGCCAAAGTGGGGGACACACCATCCAGCTCACAGCATCTGCTGAGAGAGGCCTAAGGAATTCCTGGGCTCAGCAATGCAACTTTCAGCCCTGGCCAGTGTGGCCCAGTGGATAGCGCGTCTGCCTTGCAGACAGAAGGGTCCCAGATTCAATTCCGGGCAAGGGCATGTACCTCGGTTGCAGGTTCCCCGGGCCCTGGTCGGGGTGCATGCAGGAGGCAACCCATCGATGTGTCTCTCTGTCTCTCCCTCTCCCTTCTACTGTCTCCCAAAACCAATGGGAAGATATCCTCGGGTGAGGAGTAACCAGGACAAGGAAAAGAGAGGCAGCATTCAAAACGCAAGTCCATTCTGAGAACTCCATGCCCACCCCATCCCTCAGCCCAGAGGTTTAGCCTCTAGCACCACTCACTCATTCATCAGATATTTGCAGACACACACAGGGAGCCCAGCCCAGCCCTAGGAATGGGGGGTAGGGGGCAAAGGGACAAGGTAGCACACAGATCTGAGGGATGGAGGGACCAATAATACAGCTAAACCCCCTCTGGGCCTGGTCCCTCATCTGTGACGTGAGCACTTGACCTACATAATCTCCAAGTTTGAAGTTTCTATAAATCTTGCCCTGACCGGGAATCGAACCGTGACCTCCTGGTTCATAGGTTGATACTCAACCACTGAGCCACACTGGCCGGACTCCACAAATCTTATGGAGGCAAAAAACATCCGCGTCTCTAGACATTCTGATGACCGTTCTTTTTCAAACAAGAGTGTGAACCATCCTGCTTTCTTCTTTGTCTTGGCTGCCAGGAGGCTCAGAACAGCCAGGATATTCACCTGTTTTTAGGCCAGAGCTATGGGCCAGGAGGTTGGGGAATGATGGGTTTGTGTCCCTTGGACGACTTGGCACATGACAGATAAGATCGTAAAGGCCATGAACCCCGCGTGTTTGTGCAAAGACGAGCAAAGAGTGTGTGAGGTTAAGAAGCCAGGCTCTGGGCCCCTAGGCGGTTTGGTTCCGCGGATAGAGTGACAGACTTCGGACTGAAGGGTCCCGGGTTCAATTCCCCTCAAGGGCATGGACCTGGGTTGCAGGCTCCTCCCCTCAACCAGGCCACACAGGTCAGGGAACGCGCAGGAGGCAACCAATCAATGTGTTTCACATCAAGCTTTCTTTCTACCTTTCCCTCTTCCATTCTCTCTAGAAATCAATGGGGAAGTGAGGATTAAAAGAATAAAAATAATTTAAAAAGTAATCAGGCTTTGGGGCAGACAGCGCTGTCTATGCCAAAATCACCGACAGGAAACCATCACCCTCCCTGCCAAACAGGCCCCGAGGGGAAATGCTTAGCACCGGGCCAGGCACAAAGACCCACTGGATAAACACAAAGGAACATACCCAGTCCCTGGGTTCAAACGCACACGCGTGGGACCTGCTGTGGGGCACCCAGAGCAGCCAGAACAACGGCGACTGCGCGTAAATTCCTCCCCAAGTGGAAGGGGGGCCCCTGCTACCCCCAACTCTGACCTGCAGGGGCCCAGGCCTGCAGGGGGCGCGCTCCAAGTTGCTGGGGTCGAGCTCCAGCGTCAACCCTGCTGTCTTCCCTCCCGGACAGGCCGCAGCCAGCCCGGAAGCAGCGAAAGGAGCCCCCGGGGGCCCCAACCACTCGGGCGAGGAGCCCCCGGGGACCCTCTGCGCCTCGGTCGCCCACCACCCTCGGCCCGGGGCGGGCGGCCTCGGTCTGCTCGCCCTGTAGGCCTCGCGGTTCCAAGAAACGGCGGCGTCCGGCGCGCGCCTTGCGTTTTGCTGGGACACAACCAAAGGGCAGGGCGGACGCGCCGCGGTCCTGCGTGACGCAGCGGCTTCTGGGGACCCCCCTCCAGCCCGGTGCGCCGTCGGGGAGGCCGGCCGCGCCCCCAGCGAGCGGGTTCGGCCCGGACCGAAGCCTCGGTCTCCCCAGCAGCCCGGCGAGAGCGCACGGCGGCCGGGAGCGCACGCAGCGGCCGCGACGGAGGGTCCGGGCGGGAAGGGGGACCGCGGCGCTCGCTGTGGCTTCCCGGGGCCGTGGATACCTGAGGTCCTGCGGGCGCCGGGCGGGGCGCACTGCCGGGTGGGGCTCTCCACGCTCCGCTCCTGGGGCGCGGGGTCCGGTGGCGCCGTCCTGGCGCACACGCAGCCGCACTGCGTCGCGCTCTCAAGGTGACTTCCCGCCGCGGCGCCCACCGGCCCGGGCACCTCGTTCCCAGGCCCGAGCCGGGCGCGCGCCCCGGTGCCCGCGGGGAGTGAGTGCTCGCCGGGCCGCCGGTTGTGCGGACGCTGCGCCCCGCTGCGCCCGGGTCCGGGCCGGTGCCTCCGTCTCCGCAGCCCGCACAGTGGGCGCGCGGCCGGCCTGTGGGCTGTCGGAGCCCGCGCAGCCCGGAGGCAGCGTACTGCGCGCCGTCCCCACCGGAGGGGCGAGGCCGCCGGGCGCCGCGATCGAGCTCCACCGGACGCCGACCCGGAGCGCCCGGGGGGCCCAGGGACCCCGTCGGAGGCCAGAACCTTCAGAGCGGTCGCTTACGAGGCGCCTACTGTGTGCGCCACGCCGCCGCGGCCAGCTCTGCGGGATCGGATCGCCCACATAACCGGCTGGTGAGTGTGTTGTGAGCGCCGTCTCGCCGGGAGTAGGGGACGGGTGGGGTGGCCTTGGGTCCGGGCTGGGGATCCAGGGAAGCACAGGCGCTCCGCCGGCCGGGCTCGGTCTTCCCGTCTCCAAGGCGCCGCGTGTTCTCTGGGGCGCTCGGGGCGGAGTGGGGGATGCCCGGGTTACTCACCTTTCTGCCGTCGCCCTCGGACGAGGGAGCCGGTGCCCACGGCGAGTTCGTGCCCACGAAGAGGGAGGGCGCTGAGCCCCCGAACGGTGCGGGGAGGAAGGCGCAGGCAGGGCAGTTGCTGTAAAACAGGGAGACCCCAGGCGCCCCCCGCTCCCGCCCGGATGCGCTCCGCTTCCAGCTCAGAGGCGGCAGGAAGGGCGCGTCCTCCAGGCGACAACCACGGCCCATCGCAACCCGGAATGCGCGAGGGAAGCCCGTTGGGGGTCTGGTTGAGGGGGTTACGCCCGGCTCCGTCCCGCCAGCAGGCCAGGCATCCCGCCTCCCCGCCCGCCCTCCCCTGGCTGCCGCGGGGCGACCCCCTGCGCGCTCAGAGCTGGAGCTGGGGCAACTCAGGTCCGAGAGGTAGGGATGCGCCTGGGGCCCAGCGCAGCGCCAAGAGCGACTCCCCCCGCCCCCCAACACGCGGCGACCCTACCCAGCTGGGGACCCCAAGCCACTTCCCAGAAGCAACAATCTCCTGTTAAAAATGCTGAACCCCGAGTTGATATGGGCCTCCAGGCGATGCCCTGGCGAGTCCCTCCTTACCCTGCTCCCCCGAAGCCAGCCGCGCTTGGAACTTCCCAGGTGTCCCCACGCCCTCCCCCCAGGGGTGGTGCTCGGAGTCCTGGTTCATCTCCCAATGTGGGGGGCTCTCTGGTGGGCACAGGGCACCCATCGCTTCTTCCCTGAGATGCAGGACACCACCGCTGCCCTCACCCTCTCCAGCGAGTGGAGGTTAGAATTTCAGACCCAGCCGCTCACTTGCACCCGGGGCCCAGCTGCAGAAAGAGCTGTCATTTATTAGGCGCCCACTGTATGCAGGCGCCTTGTTTGTATATTTCAGCTCTCACGGGGCCCCTGGAGTCATGAACCCCATTTCGCAGAGACACAGAGGCCCAGAGAGGGGAGGTGGCTTGTCAAGGAGACTCTGCGTGGTGATGGCCAAAACATCCTCCCAAAACCCACCTCGCAGCTTGTCATCGCTCTACCTCCCCTCCCTCCCACTCTAACCCTCCCCAGCCGGCCGCTGGCCCTCCTGGAATCTGGATCCGGGTTTATTCACTCAGTCCAAGTTAGTGTTGGGTCTTCCCCTCCTGCCTCAATTTGGGAAGTGTCCTGCCCCCCCAACACTACCCCAGGACACCCCACCCTGCTTCAGCCCGCGTCCCCAACCTTGGCAGAAACTAGCCGAACGCCTGGCGCTGGCCAGAGACCCACTTCTGATTCTGAAAGCCCGTCTGCGCCATCGAAGAAGTGGGTGACCTGCATCCCCATCCTGATAACTGCGGGGAGGGGCGGAGAGGGCGGCTATTTTTACACACAAACCTCACGGGGACCTGAGGGGGATCTGGAGCTAAAAAAAGAGGGGCATTTCGAGAAGATGCCCCTCTGGGGGGAGGGGGAAGGGAGGGAGAGAGAAAGAGAGAGAGAAAGAGAGAGAGAGAGAGACTCCCTAGCCTGAACTCCCCCACCGGCTAAGCTGAGAGATGCTTTTTCTTTAAATGACGTCTGTGTGACGCTCATGGGTTTTTTTTTTCCTTCAATGAAGCTCTGTAAGAGACAACCTCTGTTGTTTTTTTTTTGTTTTTTTAAAACTATATCCATTGGGCCTGAAGTGAAAGAAATAAAACGCAAAATGAAATTTAAAATGCTTTTTTCCCCCCAGAAGAGAGCCAGGGCGCCAGCCCCCACCCCCAGGCTGAGCGCTGCGGGTGGGGGGGTACAATAGACGGTGAGGCACCCAGGAATGGGCCCCCCCCCCAGGCGATGGTGTCTGAAACCTCACTCACCAGAAGGAAGAGGAGAGGGACCTTAACCCCAAGGCCTGGGCAGCTGGCGTGGCTGGTGTGGCTCAGTGGTTGAGCGTCGACCTATGAACCAGGAGGTCACGGCTCATTCCGGTCAGGGCACATGCCCGGGTTATGGGCTCGATTCCCAGTGGGGGGGCGCATGCAGGGGGCAATCCATCCATGACTCTCTCTCATCACTGATGTTTCTGTCTCTCCCTCTCCCTTCCTCTCTGAAATCAGTAAAGATATATATATATTTTTAAAATATATTTTTATTGATTTCAAGAGGAAGGGAGGAGAGCCAAAAACATCCATGATGAGAGAGAATCATTGATCGGCTGCCTCCCGCACGCCCCCCACTGGGGATCGAGCCCGCAATCCAGATGTGTGCCCTTGGCCGGAATCGAACCTGGGACCCTTCAACCCACAGGCTGACGCTCCAGCCACTGAGCCAAGCCGGCCAGGGCAATAAAGAAATATTTTTTAAAAAATACCCCCAAATGGCTGGTGTAGGACCAGCTTAGCCTTGAACGTGGCAGGTGGTACTCAACCCCTTTTCCAACTCCCAGCCCTTCTCCACCAAGTAAGACGGAGAAGGCTGGGGCCATGCCACCCCGGGGCACCTCTGCAGCACACAAAGAACGAGGGGGGGTTCAACCAGAAACAGGGGAGCAGCTCCCCTCCCAGCACCCCCTAATTTATGGGGTGACAGAAACTAGGTCGGGCAAGGGAATGGGGGTGGCCAGGGAGGGGGGTATCCTGCAGATAGATGGAAGCTGAAGGGATGTTCTAATTAGCACAAAGCCCGCACCTTCCATTAATAGCTCTCCATCAGCTCTGGATGCCGAGAAGGGAGGCAAGTGGGAAGGTGTGAGGCTCACCTGTCCGGGTGCGAACAGAGCTGTCCTGGCAGAAGACCAGCCGGAACCAGCCCCCACCCCCAATCTGATTCCAGGTCTGACTTCTGGGCCCATCCCAGGGA
Organism: Murina feae; assembly: GCA_004026665.1. NCBI lineage: Eukaryota > Metazoa > Chordata > Mammalia > Chiroptera > Vespertilionidae > Murina > Murina feae. Next base: position 38,996 of record PVJC01009613.1, on the reverse strand, counting down.
GAGTGCTGAACACAAGTCCAGTGTGGCCATCCACACTCGAGCTGGACAGTCGCTCAGCCCTGCCCCGAGGACAGTGCTCCCTGACAAACAGCAACAGCCCAGTCAGCCCGGCTCAGGGGCTGAGCATCGACCTGTGAACCAGGAGGTCAGGGTTCGATTTGATTCCCGGGTCAGGGCATGGGTCAGGGCATGTGCCTGGGTTGCAGGCTCCATCCCCAATGTGAGGCGTGCAGGAGGCGGCTGCTCTATGATTCTGTCATCATTGATGTTTCTCTCTCTCCTCTCCCTTCCTCCCCCAAATCAGTGAAAATATATTAAAACAACAACAAAAACAACCCCCTAGTGTACACGCCACATATATGAAACCCTAGCTAGGTGCTTGGTAAAAGGAATCATCAGAAGGAGGGTGGAGAACGATGGGCAGAGGCAGGAGGGAAGTTTCTGGAAAGACAGGAAGGCTGTCCTGTTGCTCCGCGGGTGTAAATGCATTGGTCAGACCCCATGGAACAGTGCACCTAGGATGTATCTCTATGTAAATTTGTAAATTGCACATCCAATCACACGGGTCGCTGTATGTCGCTGTCTATCACATGCATACACCAGAGGTGCCCGTGATCCCTGGGTCAGAAGGTTCACACCCTTTTCAAGGGTCACTGTGGAGAGAGGGGCCCGGAGCAGCTGCGGAAGCGGGCAGACCATATCTCGCACGCTCAGGCCCGGGCTGGCCGCGGAGGGAGGAGGAATGTCTGAATTGAATCAATTAGCGGCAGAAAACTTGAGAAAAGAAGCGAAGCCCTTCATAAAAACAAAGCCCACTCCTTAATCCCCCAAAGCAACCCCCTCGCCCATTCCCAGGGCCCTTCCTCTGTAAACAAAGACGTCCCTGCGGCCTCATCCACACCTCAGGTTCATTAGGAGCCGAGGGTAGAGACTGCATTCCAGCCTCCTGGAGTGTCCTAATGGCTGGGACCCCAGAGCACGGTCGGTCTCTCTCTCTCTCTCTCTCTCTCTCTCTCTTTTTCTTCCTTCTCTCCCTCCCTCCATCTCCTCTCCTCTCCTCCCTCCAAGAGAGCCTGTTCTTCCTCTCCCCACCCCTTCTCATCTTCAAATCAGTGAGTAAGCAAACCCAAGCCAAAGAAATCCAGGCGAAGCCATGGCTAACTCCACTTTGCCCATTTATTTTGACAAGTGCCGTTTAATTTGAATTCTTTTTTTGGGGGGGGGTTCTTTTTAAAATATATGTTTTTATTGATTTCAGGGAGGAAGGGAGAGGAAGAGAGAGAGGGAAACATCATTGATGAGAGGGACTCATTGATCAGCTGGACCGAGCCTGCAACCCAGGCATATGCCCTTGAGGGGAATCAAACCTGGAACCGGCCAGGGCTCATTTTAAATCTTTTTTTTTTTTTTTTCATTTTAAATCTTGATGCTAATACTTCCTAGTAGCCGAGTAGAGGTGCTGGGGTGTCGTTGGGGATATTCATGAGGTCTCCCTAATCAGAGCCCTCACTCCAGCCGGGGAGCTGCCGGACAGGGAAGGAGGCTGAGACCACTGGTTGGTGGTGGGGCCTGAAGGGTTTTTTTTTGTCTGTGAGGATGGGGGGGAGGGGAGTGGAGTAAAGAACGGAGTGGGTTAGAGGATTAGCGAAGGGGAAATTAACCGGGTTCTAGAAAAGAGGCAAATACGCTAGCCCGTCATGTGTGGATGTGTGTCTTTACACACCGGGAGAGTGCACTCAGCGATAAGGGGGCCCAGGCGTCCGCACACGTCACATGCCTGTTTACACACGAATCTCCAATGTGCAAATGAGCAGAGGCTCCAGGCAATTAAAAACTGAAATCAAAATGGAAAGATGCGATGCACAGAGCTCTCCATCTCGTCCAAGGACCTTGCTCCTACTTATCAGAAGGCCTCAAGTGGGCCAACGTGGTGAACATTTGGACGGTAACCAAAAGGGTAGGGATTTTTTTTTTTTTTTTGAAGCTGGTTGAGTACTTAGGATGCTCCCTTCAACACACAATGAGCCATGAAAAGCAGGTCTCGGTCACCGCCACGTCATTGTAAATGGGATGGATTTGTTCTAGCTCCCACCCCACCCTGGCGCCACCCCTAACATGAACTGATTGTCACACACAAGGATGATTCGGCCTGTAAATCAAATATATACCAGAAGGGGTATATGTTATACAGGGTGTCCCCCAAAAGGCATATGCACTTTGCATAATTATTCATTCCAATGGGTTAAAATGGGAAAAGGAGGAAACATCCCCCTGAGCTAGCAGCGGTAAAGTGTGGATATATTTGGGGGGATTTGGTCCAAACACATAGTTATCTGTGTACCTGAAGGAATATACCGTATTTTCCGGCGTATTAAGACGATTTTTTAACCCAGGAAAACCTTCTCAAACGTCGGTGGTCGTCAATGGAGCCGGACGGAGCATACGGTCTCTATCTGGACTTTTTAACCCAGGAAAATCTTCTCCAAAGTTGGGGGTTGTCTTATACGCCCAGTCGTCTTATACGCCGGAAAATACGGCATTCCAAAGCATGACATCAAGATGACCTACAACAAGGACGGAGGTCCGTTGTCATACAATTAGTGCTTACTTTTTGCATGTAAAGAAATAGATGGCGCGTTATCTTTTTTTTTTTTTCTAAAGTACCACACATTGTCCTTTCTCATCTCCACCTGCTTTGCCCTTGACATTCCAAGAGACTGAAGCAGGTTATCCTGAGACCAGCTGCACTTCCTGCCTCAGGATAGAGGCCAGGATTTTCCCAGAGTTTAAAAGCCTAGGTTTGACCCTAGCCAGTGTGGCTCAGTGGCTAGAGTGTCTACCTATGGACCGAAGGGTGCTGGGTTCGATTCCCAGTCAGGGCACATTCATGGATCAATGATTCTCATTATCGGTGTTTCGCTCTCTCTCTCTCTCCCTCTCCCTTCCTCTCTGAAATCAATAAAATAAAAGCTGCCAGGGCAGGAGGATGAACTAGGCAGCAATTGTTTGGTTTCTCTTACTTGATGATTCCAGCGGGGACAAGAGACAGGTCTCCCCAGCTAAGAGGTGCCAAGGGCTCAGAGGAGGTGGCCCATTTCTTGTCACAGACTCACGTGTGTGAGAAGGTTGGTAGATCCTGCCCGCCCCCCGCCCCCCAGGTCCCTTAGAATGACTTCCCATGCTCCCCGCCGAGGGAAACCTTGGCCGTTAATATGGGAGCCTCACCGGCCGCAGGCACTTAGCTCCCAGCTCTCTCGCCTGGTCCCCGACTCCTTAGGGCCGTGACCTGCCTCTGGCGTGGGAAAGGCCGTTGGGAGCTTTTCACAAATCCAGTATCCCCTTGAACCAAAACCAATTAGCCCTGGCCCAAGGTCCTGTCATTGAGGCCCTGGCCCTCTTTTCAAACCCCTGCGGCTCAATTACAGCGGCGAGGGGCCGGCCAGTGAATGCCCCGGCCACTTAAAGGGGCGCTTAAGCTGGCCCCGGGCTGGCAGGAAGGACCCTGCGCTGTAGGAGCTGCGGTGGCCCATTCTCAGAGCCACTGACCAAGGTTTTGCTCCAGCCACAGCCCCGCCCTGAATCTGTTTTTTAACCCTCCCCAACTCTCTGATTCCCAGCTGTCTGGAGGAGAGATGGAAAGCTGGGCTGTAGCCCTGGCCAGTTTGGCTCAGAGATAGAGCGTCAGCCTGTGGACAGAAGAGTCCTGGGTTCGATTCTGGTCAACGGCCCATGCCCGGGTAGTGGGCTCGATCCCTAGTAGGAGGCCATGATTCTCTCTCATCATTAATGTTTCTCTCTCTCCCTCTCCCCCTTCCTTGCTGAAATCTATCTATCTATCTATTAAAAGCTGGCTCTAGGGAACCAGGAGACACCCAAACTGGGCTTCCCCAAAAGAAGGAACACCCTCAAGTTCTGCCCTCAATAGTCTCGCCCTCCTTGCTAATGGAGAAGGAGCACCTACTGTGTGCTTTCCATGATGAGCCTGCAGACCAGCCCATCTTATGGATGAGAAAACTGAGACAGAGAGGGAAAGTCACTTGCCCAAAAGCACAGCACTTAGGTAAGGTAATTTGGGAGGGGGGCGCCTCTGGGAGCTCCTGGAGAGAGAGAGGGTGAGAGGTAGACCAAGACAGGCCTCTGCACCTACATGAGAAATATGGAGGGGCCCCACCTCGCAGAACCCATTCCCCTACCAGCTCTGGCTTTCTCCACATCATGCACGCGTTCTCCCCTGCCTGACCCAAGCTGAACCCAATGAGGTTGGAGTGGGGATAAGGTGTCACCTCTGTCTCCCCACCACCACCCCACCCGTCCATCCCTACTTCCCCTTCACACCCAGGTCCAGGCAGAGAGGAGACTGGCCCTCGGAGATGGGCAGCTCTGCCAGGGCGCCTGGCCGTCACCATGGTGACGAGCATCCCACCCCAGGCCAGCGCTGATTGGTCACTCTCTCCAGGCTGATGGAGAGGGGCAAAAGTCAGGGCGGGATGGGGACAGATACCCCAACGTACTCGGGTGCCAGAGATGCCAAGGGGGAATGGAGGGGCTATAAAATGGTGTGGCGGCCAACGAGGGGTCGCGCTGTGGGTGCGCACACCCGGGTGGGAGAAATCCGGGGGGCTCTCTGGCCCGCGCCGCGTCTCTGGGGCCTCGAAGGGCGCACGCATCCCTGGGGGGCTGCTACCCAGCCCAGGGACCCCTCCCTGCGGGTCCCGGACCCACCCAGCCGCACGTTCGGGTCCGGCGGGCGGATTAGCGAGGAGGGGAGCCCGCAGCCCCGAGGGCGCGCAGGACCCCGCGTTTGGGGCGTGAGCTCGGGGCGGGGCGGCGGCCGCGCCTGTCATCCCAGCGGCGGCGCTGCGTGTGGGAGCGGCCGGATCAGGGAATTAGCGCTGTAACTTCGGATTAGTAACGCTCGCTAAATGAGCGCCTCATGCCGACCCTTCATGCTTTTCAGAGGCGCCGCCGCCGGCCCCCGGGCGGCCTCCCGGCCTCGCTCCCCGCGCGCCCAGGAGTGGAGCGCGGACCGCTCCCCGAGTCCGGCCTGACGGTCAGAGGCGCCTGTGACGCCGGCTTGTCAGTCGCCCGGGCAGAGGCCTACCTGGTCCAACAGCCAGGGCTGCGAACTCCCAGAGCAGCGAGAAAAGCCCTCGCTGCGTCCCCCACCACCGCGGGGGCTGCCGAGCTCCAGCTCCACGCCCCACCAGGGGCTCCTGGGCGGCCCTGCGCCCCACCCCCCTGAGCTGGATCTGTCCAGGTGGCAAAGCCACGGGCTTGAGCGCTCATCTCTGAGACCCCAACTGATTCTGGCTTCCACACTGCAGCCTCCATCCCATGGCCAGACCCCCCCTCCTACCCCCAAGCCTTGTTGCACTGGGGCTTGGGGCATAGTGCCAACGTGCCACAAAAGCGATGCCCAGACATGGAGAGTGCGTGGCTAGTAGAGGTTGGGAGGGTTGCCCGGGGGAGCGGGGAGAAGGCCCGAGGCCCAGCTGGCTCCATCTCCGGGAAGCCAGGAGAGGTGGCCGGGCATCAATGTTGAGCCTCCTGGTCCAGAGGGGATGTCATTCCTATCCCCGGGTCCAAGTCGGGAGGGATGGTCTCTTTCCAGGGCCACGTCTAGGGGAGCCCAGCCTGGCCACCCTCCCACGCCCCGGAGGTTTGCACGAACCGATTCTGATTTCGTAGAAAGCGGAAAGACAGCCGCCTTCTCCCAGACTCGCACTCGTCCACCCTGGCCCCAGATTTAAGGACTACCCAGATGGTTTGGGAGCCTGGGGGTCAAAAACAAAACAAAACAACACAACACAAAGAAAAACAACTCGTTGGAACGTTGCAGACACAACTGCCAGGCTGCAAAGCCACCCGGCTCCTAGTAGGACTTAGTTCTTGCCAAAATAGCGAAGAGATGGGGGAGGTGGGAAGGGATGATGGAAGCCTGGGGCCCAGGGCCAAGTGGCTGGGAAGGGAGCAGACGCACCAGGCGGGCGAGGGGGTGGGAAGAGCTGCTCCATTTCCTCCGAAATGAGGTCACGATCAGCGCACAGGCTCCCAGGTGCGCCAGGAAGGGGGTTGGGGTGGGGGCAGGGACAACTGCCCAAGGCCTGCCTCGAGGATCCCGAACTCCAAGAGTCACCCTTCGCCAGCCGCTTGCCAACAAAAGGGGAGCCTGACCTCTACACATGGGGAGGTGGGGTGCCACACAGGCCCCAGGAAAAGCTCCTTCTACTTGCCGATGATCTCTGGGGAGGACCCCTGGGGACAGAGCGGAGGGCCACCGACTCTCCCGGCCTGTTTTTTTCTTCTTCTCGGTTCAATGTTATTCTCGACAGCTAACACATTTGCATGGGTCCACATTCAAAAGGTGACACAGCGAACAGTGTCCCTCTGCCAGCGGGCTACGTGAGCCGGGCAGTTCCCGGGCTCAGGGGCAACAGATTTCCCCCTGGACTGTTTGAATGTTCACCTTTCCCACGTAGAACCTATTTTCAAAATAATCTTGGTAAGCAAAGGCCAAAATTTTTTTTTTTTAAAAAAGAGGCTTTTGAAGGCATGAAAATGGGAAGACCCTTGTGTCATTCGAGGCCGGAATGGGCAGGGCCCAGGCAGAGACCAGGGAACAGGGACCATGTATGTAACTGGGCCCCCCTCCGCACCGTGAGCGGCTGGGTGATGAGCTGGGTGACCCCGAGGAGTCGCTCAGGCCTCCCCGTCTGCTTCCTGGTGTAGATGAGGGAAAGGGGCCAGGGGACTGGGTCTGAGCGGTGGCCTGAGTCTCTTCAAGCTTGACTGTCACAGCACCCACACACCTGCATACCCAGAAAGGCCCCCAAACCCTGGGGAGGTTCTGAACGCATGGGAACCCTTCTGTGCAGCCGGGCAGGACCTCTCCTGCTCAGGGGGCTCCCCAAGCTTACAGGAGCTGGGCTTTGGGAGATTGGGGGGGGGTGTCAGGGTGGAGGCGGACAGGGACCTCACGAGGGACAGACCCAAGCTCGGTGCTGTGTGGGCCCCACTCCCCAAGCCTCACTAAGAGGGGCTGGGAGCCTTAGGAGCCGGGTGTGCTGCTTGGGTTGCCATGGAAACCGAATGCAGATTTCCCCCAATTGCTTTTTTATTTGCTAGACATTGTAATACATCTTATGTTGCGACTGGGTTGGTGGTGGTGGTGGTGGGGGGGTGATGGGGTAGGGGGAGGGGCTGTCGGGAGCTGGCCTGCACCTTAACCGCTCGGGGAAGTTGGGGAGGTGCGGGCGGGAGCGGCCCGGGCCCAGGCCGGTGCGGAGGGGCGCGGGGTTGAGCCGGTCCCTCCCGCCCGCCCGCCCGCCCGCCCGCGCCCGGTTTGTATGCAGGGCAGGGCCGGCCCGTCCGGGAGGGAGGCCCCCGCCCGGCCCCTCGCCATTGAGCTCACTCCTCGCCAGTTCTGCTCCGCTTCACGCTGCACGCAGACCCCCCAACTGCACACAAAGGCAGCTGCCAGAGCCCGTGAAAAGTGATCAAATTATCAAGAACTTGACCTCACCGAGGGGCGAAGCTCCGGCAGCCCCCGAGCCGTATGCTAATGGCGCGCAGGGCCGACTCGTCGAATAATTCCATAAAGGCCGCATTGTTAGCGGCGGGGCAGCCCGGTCCACCCCCTGCGCCCCCTCCACCCCCACCCCGACCGGCGGCTGCCTCTCCTCCCTCTCCTCCCTCTCCCTTCGCATTTGCATCCCCAAATCCCCGTCCCAGCCTTCGGGGACAGGATTGTGTTCCCGCCTGATTTATGGGGGCGAAGGCGAAGGCTGGCGCCTTCCCCGCCAGCGACCCCTCCGCAACCCCACCCCCCTCTGCTCCCCCGGCCCCGCTCCACTTTGGGGTTCCTGCTCCAGCGCCGGGGGGACGTGTGGAGGCGAGGGAGGAGGAGGAGGAGGAGGAGGGGGCAGCTGGCAAGTTCCTCCGGGGACGCAGAGTGCCCCGGAGAGAGAGGCGAGGGCAGGTACCTGGTCCGGGCGCGGCCGCTCCGCCGGGCTGGGTCCGCTGGGCCGGCGCTGGGCTGCTCCGGGCTCCCGGGGCGCGCGCGGGCCGGGCCGGGGCGGCCGGCGGGGCGGGCGGGCGCGCGCAGAAGTTGTGGGAGTCATTCCTACTTTCGGTTATCTAGCTTTATGACGGCTCTGTGGCACTCATACAGCTAGATAACCAAAGAGAGCAACGGGCCTCCCTTCGCCGCCGCCGCCGCCGCGCCGTGGGCCCCACGTGCCGTCGCCCGCCGGGCGCGGGGACCGGATCCCCGGGGGGCACGCACGCGGGGAGCCAGAAGAGACCGACAGACACGCAGACACCCTGACTCCCACCCCCGAGGCCGGCGGCCCCCGCCCCGTCCCCTCCTTCCCTCCCTCCATCGCCCTCCCAGCGCGCTCTCCGCGACCCCCCCCACCCCCGCCCCGTTCCGTGCGCCCGTGCGCCCGCGCCGGCTGCCCGCTCCGACGGCGTCCCGGGCGCGCTCAGGGCGCCGGTGCGATGCGCTCCGCAGCCTCGGGCGCCCCGGCCGCCCCCCGCGCACTGCCCGCCCGCCCTCCGCTCGCAGGCTAATCGCCCCGCGGGGAAGTGACGTCAGCGCCGGGACGGGCCAATCACAGGCCCGCATTCAAATCCCAGCCCCCTTCCCGCGCTCCGCACCGCCCAGCCTGACAATGGCCTCGGCGTTCACGGCCGCCCCTCCCGGGGAGCAGGGCAGCGCCCCCTCTGCCCTCCAGCGCGTTGGGGCCGCGCGCCGGGGTGCGCACCGTCTGGCCTCCCCCCCACCCCAGCTCCTATGCGTCCCCCTAAAGCCCAGGGAGCCCGGCAGCCCCCCGCGGACCCTCGGAGTTGGGGAGCTCCAGCGACCAGGTTGGGGGGGACGCGCCTGCTGGGGCGTGGTGAGGGGCTCTCCAGGGAGGCCGAGTGCGCACTGGGGAGGCCGAGAGCCGAGAATGGGAGCCGTTTCACCTTCGACTTCCCTCTTCCTCTCCCCACGCCCAGCAGCTTGCTGTAGACCCAGCCCACGCGCGGAGACTCGGAGCGGAGGGAGCGCCGAAGTGTCCTGGTTGCACGGTCCCACCCACAGTCCCGGGCGCGCGGCGGCGGTTCCCGAGCCGCGCTCCGCTGGGGCCAGGCCCCGGCGCTCGGTCCCGACAGCTCGGTCCTCCCTCTCCGAGCGCATCTAGGAAAAGTGCAACCGACTGTATCTGCACCTTCGGGGATGCCCTAGGCCCCGACCGGTTACATGCCGGTTTACATTCGCGTTCCATCGACACATGCGCGCACAAAGCGAGCTTCGGGCCTCCTAGGGCGCTCACGCACACCTGAGCTCACATGAAAGAGGCTCAATAAGAGACAGGGGCTGCCACCTGGATCCCCCAGAATCACCCCACCCGAGCCTGACCGCAGACCTGGAGGCCTCTTGAAAGCCTACCAGAGGCCACGGGGCGCACCCCAGCCATCACCCGCTTCCTCCTGGATCCTGTGAGAGCTGAGGGGGGAGACCGGGCACAAGCAGGTGGGTGGATTCCCGGCTTTCAGTGGTCAATGCACGGGGTTTCTGTGCCCAGACTCACCGTGAGGTTGGGCGGAAGTACCCAGGAGGGTCCATTTCCATAGGGGCGCTGAGCTGCTCAGAGCCAGGCCATCCCCTTCCAAGAAGAAGGGGATGAGGAGGGTGGTTCAGAAAGGGCTTCATGATTTTTCCAAATATCCCCTTCTCCCCTAAAAAAATGACACATCTCCATTTTACCGAGTTCTCGGTGTTGGCAGGTGCCTGCTACCCTACACTGCTAGCCTCAGCTTTGTTGTCTTTCCATCCTGATCCTACACCCACCTCCTCCCCAGCCGGCTCGTGCCAGGCCAGGCCAGGCGTTGACACCTCTCCCTCCAAACCCCCTGGCACACACACACATCCCTCCTTCCAGAAGGCGAAGGGAGCCAGACAAAGCGGCCGCTGGAGAACGAGGACAAGGCCCTGCAGCCCTGGACAAGGAACCACCCCCCGAATTTGGGCCCGAGACAGTTAATTCCGAAGGATTACCATAATTGGGAGGCGCTCCCTGCTCCCCCTCCTCCCGCAGCTCCTCAACCGACCCCGCTGTCTCCCTTTCTCGGCCTGTGTGTGCGCTCAGGGCCTACAGAGTCCCCCAGTGCCAGGGCCACCCGGCGGGAAGGGTGGGGACGCGGAGGTGGGAAAGGACAGACGAGCACGTTCACCTGTGAGAGAGGGAGCGGGAGGGGACGCGGGGGGGGGGGGGGGGGGGGGGGGGGGGGGGGGGGGGGGGGGGGGGGGGAGAGGGCAGGAGGGAGTCCCCGGGAGTGTGATTTAAGCAGGATGCTGCACAAAATGGCTTCGCAGCGAGGCTCAGGGAACACGGCGGCTGCAGGCGCTGGAGGCCCGGCTGGCAAGCTGAGGGCGGTGGGGGCTCTGGGAGAAAGAACTAGAAGCCTGATTTGGATGCAGTTCCGATGCGGGAGGCCGCAGTTATGGGGCCGCAGCTCTGCTACCTTCTTTGGGAAACTGAGTCCCTGGGTGGAGAGCAGTAGAGGCTGGCCAGGGAGGCTCCCAAGCCCTGCTGCTGTGGGGCTGAGCTGGAATCAGGAGCCCTCCGTGTCCACCCAAGGGGGGGGGGCAAGGGGAGACCCCGTCTTGAGGGTGAGGGCTGTGGGAGGAGGCTGCTCTGTGGGGTCAGGACGGGGCTGCGGTCTCCGTGGGCTGGTGGCCGGCCTCCAGGCGCAGCTGAGACCGGAAGGGGCCAGGTGATGGGAGCCAGAGCCACATGGTGTGGGCTGAGCACCGCTGGGGGCGGCAGGCTGCTGGGCAGGTGACTCCAGGCCCGGTTGCTGACCACCCTTCCCTAAGAGATTCCTTCTATGCCATTCGTCCCACACCAGCCCCTTAGCCTCGACCTACCTACCGGCCCTAAGGTCACGGGAAAGGCAGGCCCTGGGTCTGGCTGAGCGCTGGGTGCAGAGAGCACAGCCCGGAGGCGGCACCGGGCTCTGGCCATGGTGCTGAGAGCCGCTGGGCCGGGCCTCGCTCTCCAGCGCTGCTGTTGGCGGAACTTCCCCGGTTTCCAGCCCACAGCCCCAGACCTGAGCTCCAGAGAAATCAGCAGCTACCGGGGCAAAGGGGCAGGCGCCAAGGGAGCCCCAAGGGGCAGGGGTCTCCTCAAAAGGATCCGGCTTCCTCCCAGGTGCCTCCATCTGAGCCCCCATGCCTGTGTCTTACAAAAAACGCCCGCCCCTGTTGTAGCCTGCAGATTCCCACAACTCGCAACCCCCTCGCATAGTATACACACACTTGGCCCAAACACCCATCTTGCCCGCGCGTGTGAGCTCACACACACACACACACACACGCACGTGTACACAAGTGCCCTGGTACCCATGGGCGGCCTCAGCTGCCAGGGTTCCAGCATGGTTTGGGCCCAGTTCCTATTTCCTGCTGGCGGTTACACAACTCGGTGTGGGGCCATGAAGACTGGTGGGAGTGTGACTTTCCCCCCTCCCCCGTACCCCCCCCTGTCGTTTCAGGTGAGTGAAGTAAGAGGTTAAGTGCAAGGAGAGTGGGCAGTTCTGACTTTGGACAACAACCCTCTGCAGGCCCCTGGTCCAGGGCTCAGAGCCTGAGACGCAGGGAGCTCCCCAAACTCCAGCCCAGACCTGACACTCGGCGGGGGACCGGGGACCCGTGCTCCTCCCCCAGCCCCTCTGGGCCTTCCTCAGGAGACAGATCTGCAGTCACAAGCGAGGCTCAGTCCAGGGGGCCCTTTGCCCACTGCTCCCTCCCTCCCACCCTCGCTCCCTTGCCCCTTCCTCAGGCCTGAGCTTTGACAAAACTGCTCCTCCTGTTGTCCCGTCTGGAAGCCCAGCCCTGGACTAGCTCAGAGGCCCCAGGACCCCCACACCCACCTTCCCCAGCACCTGCTCAGCTGGGCTGTGGTGCCCTCTCTGGCCTCCACATCTGGCCTCTCTTTCCTCTTACACATGAGTTTGTGGGCTCTGGGGAGGCCCAGGCTGGGCAGGAACCTAGAAATGTCCCCCCCCCCCTCTCCAGCTGCTGGTGTTGAAGGCTCCTCCCCTGGGACCTTGCATGACCCCCTCACTCCCAGCCTACCCTCCGGCTTCTGGGCCTCTGTCCCTTGATTGAATGCCAGACCCTCAGACTCCATCCTCTCCCTCTCTGTACCTGAAGAGTCCCTCCCCTCCAGAATATGGGGAGGGACTCAGAAAAGAGCCCCCTTTCAGCCCAGCACCCCCATTTCTCCCCACTTACAAAGACTTGGCTATTTCTGGATGCACGCATAGTTCTCCTCCCATGATCTGACCCCGGAATCTCTCCCAGCTTCTGCCACCTCCCTGCCCTGCTGGAGACCAGCCTGAACCCCCTCCTCACAGCCTCCTCCTAAAGAAGCCCCCTCTTCCCTCCACAGCCTCCACCTCCCCCATCGCCCTCATTCCTCCCAGACTCAGGTGCCTGGGCTGGGCTGCAGGAGACACCCTCCAACAGATCTGAGGGGCCTGTTCCTGGCACGGAGTGGGGAGCAAGACAGAAAGAATTTCCCCTCGCAGAGGCGGCCCAGCTGCCATAAATCTTGTCTAGAGTGGGCGCCGTGAGTTGCATGATTCCTTAAACTATTTTGGCGTAGGAAGCCGCTTTCTGCGCTGTGATTCCGGTGGGAGAGGGCAGGGGAAAGCAGAGGGGACATAGGGGCAAAGGTGAGGAAGGGGGCGCCCGAGAACTCCCCCTCTCCCCCCGCAAGGGCCTTACTTTGGAAACCTCTCCTTTCGGCCAAACCCGTCTGCAGTCCCGCAACTTCCACTTGGCCCCGCCGCTCCGCTTCCCTTTTTGCAAACCCAGAGCCCTCACCTCTGGGCGCTTCCCACTGCCCCAAGACCTTCGGCCTCCACCATTTGTTGGGGGTGATGGGTCCGGCCCCAGGCGCCGAGCCCCGCCTTCCACGAGCAGTCGGAGCGCACCCCTCACCCGGGCCCGGTGGCAATGCGAGTGCCCGAGCCGCCCCTGCAGCCCGCAGGAGCCGAGCGGGGCTGCCCCGGCCCCGCTCGCAGTCCCAGCCCCGCGCCCGAGCGCCGCCCCAGCCCGGGCCACAGCGCGCGCGCCCGCCCCGCTCCCCCAAATCAGAGACGCGGCAGGCGCGGACTTACGGACCAGGAAGGGGCCCGGGGGACCCGCGAGGCAGCGGCGGGGGTGGGGCGGCGGCGGGGACCGCGGCTCCGCAGCCCCCCGATCCGGAGCGTCTCGGAACTCGGGCCCGGCGGCGGCCGCGCTCCAGGCGCCCCAGCCCCGGCGGACGCACGCCGAGGGACGCGGGAGGCGGGCGCTTTGCGGTGGCGCGGGCGCTCCCCGGCGGTTCGCGGCTTCGCTGGGCTCCGAGCTGCTCCCAGCGCCGCCCTCGCTGGCGGGCACGGCCCGCAGTGACGTCAGCGCGGCGCCCCCGCCCCCCTCCCCGCACCCCAACCGGCGCGGAAAGGAGGGGGCGGAGGCGAGCAGCGCGGGGCGCTCCGCCGGGCTCCCCGGCGCTTCCTGCCCCGGCCCCGCGCGCCTTCCGCCTTTCCCGGGGAGTCGCGGCGCCCTGTGCGCCCTTCATTCCCCGCGCGATGCCGGGCTTACCCGGAGCCGCCGCCGCCAGCCCGGCCGCTCTCCGCTCAGGGACCCGGGCTGCTCTGGGGAGAGCGGAGAGGTGACGGGGATGGGGAGGGCGTCTCCTCGCCGGGCTGCACGAGTGTCGCTTAGGCTACGGGTGGGTGGCAGATCCGGGGGCCCCCGTGTGAGCTCCGGGAAGATAATTTGAGCTCAAAGCAAACGTGCCCCGTGCGGAGCCCCGGGGGTGCCCTTGCGGGCTGGGTCCTGCTTTTCCAGGACCCGGGGGCGCACCTGCCCACAACTCCACCCGCCGGGCCGCCCGCGTCCCCGAGCCGCCGCTGTCCAAGTGCTGAACTCGGCCTCCGCCGCGGCCGCCTGGAGGTCCCCGCACACAGGACGCGCGGAGCCCGGGAAACTTCGCTGCCTCCGGGATGGGACTGGAGGCTCCGGGAGCCGGAGGCGAGCGAGCGACCCGGCGGAGCAGCAGCAGCAGCAGCGGAACCGCCCGCCGTCTTCCCTGTGCGCCCTGGCCGCTCGCCCTGGGTCCCCTCCGCCAGCGCGTTTCTCCCGCCGCCGCCGCCGCAGGGGACGTCCCTCCGGCTGAACTTGTCAGCCGGGTCTGCGCATCCATCACCGGGCGGACAGACGGGCCAAGTTCACGAGCAGCGCCGTTAACCCCTTGCACACCGAGCGCCGCCCGCAGGCGGGAACCGCGCGCCCTCCCATCCCACGGGCTTCCCCTCTCCGACGCGGTAGCCGCCTGTCCGCCTTTCTCCTCCTTCCCCGTTTCTCTCTCCCCCAGACAGCGCGGGGAAAGGGGATAGAGGACTGGCAACCCCTCTCCCTCCTTACGTGCATTTTCTGGCCTTTTTGGGGGGGTCGTTTTATTTACACGTTAGTCTTCATAACCTCTGGGGCTTCTTTTCTTCTAAATGAGTTGGACGCCAGGGTAAACTGACAGCTTTTGTAAATGTCGTTCCCTTCCCCCAGGTTGTGTGGCTGTGTGCTCAGCGTGGGTGGGAAAATGAGAAAAGTTTCCAAAAACGCCAGAGAGGAAAAAAAAAAAATATTAATCGGCCTTCCTGGCTACACCGAGAGGCCTGACTTTCCCAGGGGGGAAAAAAAAATCACAAAAAGAATAGTGTCATTGGAAGAGGCTAGAGCGCGCTGGTGGTGCGTGGGGGGGAGGCGCGGGCAGGGGGTGGGTGGGTGCACACCCAACGGGGCTGAACTGGATGGGCAAAGAAAAACAAAACCCAGACAGATCCTGCTAGAGGCTAGAAGGTGGGGGGGGGGAGGGAGAGAGAGAGAAAGTGCATTTAGAATCTGCAACCCAGCACTCCCTGCCCCCTCTTCTAGTCGCCGAAGCGCTGGAGACGCCTCTCCCACCCTCCCTGGCAGCCTAGTTCCCACCAGGCCCAGCGTGGAAGCCTCTGGTGTGTGTGTGTGTGTATGTGTGTGTGTGTGTGAGGGGGGGTCCTCGCGCCAGGCAAATGCTCCGCCCTTTGGGGGAACCCCCTGCCGCCTCCCCCGGAGAAGTTTCTCAGCCTCTCCCAGCGGGCGGCCGCCTGGAGCCACCCGCCCCTCCCCACCTCCCCATTGAATTCCTGGGTCTGGGAGCTGGCGGCGCCGAGGGCGACCTACCAACTTTTCCCCTGGGCACTTTCTCACCCCCCCACGCCCGCCGACCCCCCCCCAAGTCCCCAGCGCCTTCTTTTCTTCTCCCTGCGCTCTGTTTTGAAAGGAGGCACCCAGGCCCAGAACGTGTTCTGCAGTTTAACTACCTCCAAATTCTTTGTTCGGGTCACCCCAGGACTCCATTGTCCACTATTGAGAGCCAGGGCGGGAGGGTGGTGCGCCTGGGCCCGCGGGCCTGAATCCATTAGGCCGCCGCTCAGCCCCTGCGGCCCGTGGAGGAGGCGCCGCCAGGCCGGGGTGCCCAGGCCCCTTCTTGTCCCCACCGCTTCTGCTGCTGCCTTTTTCGGATGCTCCTCTCTTCCCCAGCACCCCCCACCCCCCTGTGGCAGGAGGTTGAAGTCCGCGGGGGTGTTCTCTGGGTCCCACCCTGCCTGGGCACCCTTGTGTGCAAGGCCTTGTGTGATTCTTTTAAAAATAATTTTTTTTCATTGATTTCAGGGACAGATGGAAACATTAATGGTGAGAGGGAATCATGGATGGGCTGCCTCCTGCACGCCCCCTACTGGGGATGGAGCCCGCAACCCGGGCGTGTGCCCTGGCTGGGAATCGAACCGTGACCTCCTGGTTCCTAGGTCGATGTCCAACCACTGAGCCACCCCGGCCGGGCTCCTGTGAGATTCTCCCCGACTTTGTCCCAGTCTGCAGCCCTCACTCAGGGCCCTGAGGACCCCCTTGTTGTTTTCCGCTGGGCTCTTGGAGCCGCTAGGCAGCCTTTGAGAAGGGGGAAGCCAGACCTCGGGATGGGGTGGAGGGGCAGCCTGCCTGCCCCCTCCTCTCTTTCCTCCCGGGCCAGGCCCCCAGAGTCCAGCTGGCACAGGCCTCTCCTGCGTTAACAGCGTGAAAGGAGCCCCCACCCCGATTCCGGGGGGGAGGAGGATGCACAGGGAGCTCTGAGGAGCCCTGACCCCAGACGTGGCTTCCAGGTTCCTAGGTGCCAAGCTGCCCCGCCTCCCGAGGCCTCACCCTCTGCGGCCTCAGGTCCCAAGGAGACAGGGGGGCGTGAGGGCGCACCCGTAGGACCTCAGAAAATTAAGACGTTAAAGCCCCTTCGCATTAGGTCTGAGGCTTGGGGTCCCATCAGCCAGGCACCAAGGAGGAAATCTCAGGGAGACTTGGCAGGGGACTCAGCCCCTTCCTTAGTGCTTGCCTGGGGATGGGCTCCAACGCCCCAGAGAGCGCCCCTCGGGACCGGGGAGGGAGGGGAGACGGACACCCTCGGAGCCCACCAAAGGCCTGGACGTGAAG
Source organism: Murina feae (assembly GCA_004026665.1). NCBI lineage: Eukaryota > Metazoa > Chordata > Mammalia > Chiroptera > Vespertilionidae > Murina > Murina feae. The sequence continues at coordinate 22,444 of PVJC01009613.1, read as the reverse complement.
CTTTGAACCCACGGAAGAACCGGGACCTGGCCAGGGCGAGCGACTTCGCAGGACCCGCCGCGGCCTAGGTGGGCAGCGGCCGTCCGACCAGCGAGCGCCCCCTGGCGTCTCCGCTGAGCGCGTGCAAGGCCTCCCTGCCATCCCCCTTCCCTCCGGGGGGTTGCAGACCTGAAGCTGGAAGGCCGAAGCCCCTCACCCCCCAAGATCTTGCAGGACACGGGGTCTCCCAGGATCCTCCCCCCACGTCCTACTCCTTCCGTCCTACCTGCGGGTCCCGGGTCCTTCCTCGGACGGCCCTGACCTCGCCAATATCCGGCCCCAGGACGCGGCTCCCGGGCGCTGTCCGAACGCGCCCTCTGCCGGGGGCTCCCGGGATGTGCAGACGCACGCGGCCCAGGCTGCTGTGGGTTTGGCGGGAAAGACTTGGGACCCTCCGGGTGTAGGTCTGATGGTTTGGGGTCTGGATGGGGGGGTAGGGGGGGGCAAAGATGTAGAGCTGGGCACCTCTTCCTCCCCCTGGCTCCTCTCCACCTCTCCATCTGTACGCAGGGCACCCACTCGGTTAGGATACAGGCACTCACGGTGAGTGAGGCAGCCAGCTCCAGGCCTAAGCCTCCCCTCCTTTTTCACTGGGGCTTCTCCGGACTTCTTGCAGCCAGGCAGCGGTGTCCCTTGTCCCCAAGGCATTTCGCCCTTCCCGCCTCAGCAGCTTCCCTTTCTGCCAGGGTCCCTCCCACGCCTGTCGGATCTCAGCAAATTAAGAAGTAAAGGTCCCTTCACATGAGGCCTGAGGATCTCTCGGGAGTCCCATCAGCCAAGCACCAAGGAGGAAGTCCCATGAGAAATGTCCGGGAGACGTGGCAGAGAGGGCTCACGTCCCCGGGTACCCTCCCTCAGCAGGAATCAGTGTCAATCATTTCTTTTTTAAATTAAAAAATGTTCAAATAGATATCTTTTATCCCTAGCCGGTTTGGCCCAGTGGGTAGAGCATAGGCCTGCAGACCCAAGGATCTCGGGTTCGATTCCCGTCAAGGGCATATTGTCCGGGTTGCAGGCTCGATCCCCAGTAGGGGGCATGCAGGAGGCAGCCCATCAATGATTCTCTCTCATCATTGATGTTTTCCTCTCTCCTTTTACCTGATTTCAGAGAGGACGGGAGAGGGAGAGAAAGAGGGACACATCACTGTTGAGAGAGAATCATTGATTGGCTGCCTCCTGCACGCCCCACATTGGGGATTAAACCCAGAACCCAGGCATGTGCCCTGATGGGGAATCCAAACGTGGCCTCCTGGTTCATGGGTTGACACTCCACCACTGAGCCACACCGGCTGGGCAAGTGTCAACCATGTTTGTCCTTGCTGAGGATTCTTATTGCAGGGGCGGGGCACCTGCCGGGCCTGAAGTCCCCTGGTGAGAGGGGCAGGTATCTTGATGGTCATTGCCTGGCACTGGCTTGTCCTGCCAATGGCAGGCATAACTACAGCCTCCCCTGGAGGTGACATTCAACTAGGCCAAAGGTGCTTCCATTCTTTGTACCACAGACGCCTTCTTAGAATAATGCCTATAAATGCACAAAATTCACAGAATTACACAGGAAAACAAAAGCAATGGAATATTAGAAAGAAAAGGGAGTATGTATGTTTTGGTTAACTCATTAAATAATGAGATCTGGCGGTGGCCCAGTAACATTGTTATTTTGAAGTGCAATTAGTGTAAACAATACAATGAGCCCTAGCTGGTGCGGCTCAGTGGATAGAGCTTCGGCCTGCCAACCAAAGGGTCCCTGGTTCGATTCCTGTCAAGCACATGTACCTCGGCTGCAGGGTTCTCCCTGGCCAGGGCCCTTGCAGCAGGCAACCAATGGGTCTGTTTCTCTCACATTGATATCTGTCTTTTCCTCTCTCTTCCACTCTCCCTAAAAATCAATGGAAAAATGCCCCTGGGTCAGGACTTAAGCAAATTATAATAAAATAAAACAAAAGATTGAGAGGCGCCTGGCCAGTGAGCCTCAGTGGTCGAGCCTCGGTTGGATTCCAGGTCAGGGCACATGCCCGAGTTGCAGGCTCCATCCCCAGTATGGGGCGTGCAGGAGGCAGCCGATCAATTCTTTCTCCCCATTGATGTGTCTCTCTCTCGTCTCATCTCTGAAATAAAAAAAAAAAAAATTGAGAAGCCAATTATCCCCTTTTTAAAAAAAGCAATACATTGGAAAACCTGCAGCAACTGTAATGCTATGAAAACATACATGATCGCTATTGGGTACCGCTGCTAAGACCACCGTGGCTGGTCCCCTAACCTCATCATCGAAGGAAATGCTGCATTTCAGCAGGAGCAAGTCACGAACGCGCCTTCCCCACTCAGGGTCTGTCTTGATGTGCAATGGGCCTCTCCTCTCGGTATTTTATAAAAATGTCAAAGGCACAAGGTTAAGTGAGGGCGAGGGGGGGGGGCCGAAAGCGGCTTTTAAAAACGGTGAGTTTTCAGTGCGACTCATTTTTTGCCCAAAAGGAAAAATAAACAAGAAAACATTCGTGTGTATGTGAAAGGCATCTAGAACAGCAGGGCTTTGCTCTGCCTCCCGGGGCGACGAGGGGGCGGGGCCGGCGCCGACGGGGGGCGGGGCCATGTCTAGCCCCGCCCCCTCCCGGAGAGCCCCGGAGGCGGCGCCCCGCATCCGGTCACAGTGTCCCGGCACGTGCACGGCTGGGAGGTGGGGGCTGGCTCACCCGCTGCGGGACCTGTCTGAGCCTCGCTCTCCGCCGTCGCGCAGCCGTGTCTCCACGCTCCCGTGACTCGCGTGGGCCTCGTTGTGCGTGGCACCCCGCCGCTCCTCCACCACGGAGCGCGGAGAGCCGGGCTGCGGCGGCACCCGGAGCAACAGGCGGTGGGTGCAGGGACCACAAAAACGGAAAAGCAACCCCTGGAGGCGCCCCCGGCGGAAGGAAGCAGGACGCGCTCGGCCGGGTGGGGGTGGTGGGGAGGTATTTACAACCGCGGGCCGGATTGGGACTCAACAAAAGGCGGCGCGTTTGCCCATTGGAATGCCCCAGACCCGGAGGAGGCCGCTCGGGGCTGACTCGTTTCCGTCCCTGTGTATCCATTGAATTGAAACCGGGATTTCCGGTTGCGGTGCGCTTCCTCTCCGCTCTCCTCTCTCCGCGTCCGGGTACATTTTAGCGCTGCGCCCCCCGTTAGCCTCGGGCACTTGCCCTAGGAGCGTGGAGTGTGGGAACCGTTGCTTCCGCAGGGCCCGGGCGTTCGCAGGCTTCACAAGGGGCGGTAGTTGGCACAGACCCGGAGCTGTCTGAGCATTCACTCCTGGGATGTGGAATAAACCGAAAAAGGATGCCCGAAACCCCCGCGACCGCGGCAGGACTCGAACCTGCAATCTTCTGATCCGAAGTCAGACGCCTTATCCATTAGGCCACGCGGCCGCCCGAGCGTCCGGGCTCCTTGGATCAGCTAAACAGTCTCACGGCCACGTTTGCCTGGGACCAGTCCACCTGCTCCGTGAGCAGGGGGGGATGGGAACCCGATTCCCAGGGTTTTGCCGGAAGGGCCCACCCGGAAGTCTCCTTCTCCCCCCGCGGGCGGACCGACCCACTTGCGGGCCTCCCATTGGCCGCGCGGGGCCTCTCCCCGCCCGCCTCTCGGGGAAGCCGCGGGCCCGTGCGCGGCGCAGACGGGAAGTTGCGGCTGCCAGCGGAGCGCTCGGGGCGCGGGGAGGCCACACGCCACCCCGAGGCTGTGTAGGCCGCGCGGAGGGAGCAGCCGCGCTCGCTGGCCTGGGGTCGGGAGCGGCAGGCCCGGAGGCCCTTGGCGGACCGAGGTTTCCGCGCGTTCGGCGCCGGGGAGGCCGGGTCTTGGAGCGGCGGCACGGGCCCCCTCCCTCTCCAGACTGCGAGCGGGGCCCGGAGCAGGCGGGGGCGCGTCCCAGGGCGCAGCGCGGGGCACCTGCGGGCGGCCGGGCGTGGGTGGGGGCCCCGAGGAATAGCGGGTTCGAATCCGAGTGCTGTCACCTCCTGGCGCTAGGCCCTCGGGCCGTGGCGGTCGCGATCGGGGCGGCCACCATTTGCCGAGGCCCCGCGACCGATGACCCCCTTGTCCCCCATGCAGCATCCCGTAGGGCAGCGTCCTGAACCCCACTTTCCGGAGCAGGAAATCGGGGGCCCTCCGGCGCGTGCCAAGGTCATGCGGCTGCCGGGAGCCAGGACCGGGACTCGCACCCGCGTCCACCTCCAGCGTCTGGGCTTCTCACCAGCGCGCGCGCGCCTCCCCTGAGTTCACCGAGGCGCCGGCGTTGGAGCCTCAGTTTACTCAGCGGGGGCATGGGGGTCCCCCCGGGTTGCGTGAGGCTTAGCCGAGACGACGCGCCCCTAGAAGCGTCGGGCACGGTGGTGCCTGGGGCGCAGAAGCGCTCCGTGGATGGCGGCTTCCAGGAGAACAGGTGACGCGTGCGTAACGACACTTTTCTGTCGTCTGCCTCCTCCAGGACTGCGGGTGGAAGGCAGGCATGGTCAGGCCCATTTCCCTCCCGGGAAGACAGAGACCGGACGCGTCTCTCCCCACGTCTCGCAGCCAGTGAAAGCAGCCAAGCTGGAGCCCAAAGCCAGGGGTCCCGAGCCGCAGCGGGGGGCTGCCTGCACCCACCATGAGCCGCCTGCTCTGGAGGAAAGTGGCCGGCTCCGCCGCCGCCGGGCCCGGGCCGGGTCCAGCAGCTCCGGGGCGCTGGGTCTCCAGCTCCGGCTGCGCCTCCGTCCCCGGCCCCAGCGATGGGCCGCCGCCGCCGTCGGTGCCATCCTCGGCGGACGCGCAGCTGCGGCACAACCCGCTGCACATCCAGATGCTGTCGCGGGGGCTCCACGAGCAGATCTTCGGGCGCGGCGGCGGGGAGGCCCCCGGCGAGCCCGCGGTGCGCCGCAGCGTGGAGCACCTGCAGAAGCACGGGCTCTGGGGGCAGCCGGCCGCGCCCCTGCCCGACGTGGAGCTGCGCCTGCCGCCCCTCTACGGGGGGAGCCTGGACCAGCACTTCCGCCTCCTGGCGCAGAAGCAGAGCCTGCCCTACCTGGAGGCGGCGCACTCGCTGCTGCAGGCCCAGCTGCCCCCCAGGCCGCCGAGCTGGGCCTGGGCGGAGGGCTGGACCCGGTACGGCCCCGAGGGGGAGGCCGAACCCGTGGCCATCCCCGAGGAGCGGGCCCTGGTGTTCGACGTGGAGGTCTGCTTGGCAGAGGGAACCTGCCCCACGCTGGCGGTGGCCATATCCCCCTCGGCCTGGTGAGTGCGGGCTGGGCTGGGCTGGGCTGGGGCGCCCCACCTTCCTGGTTTGGTTCGGTGAGCAAACTCCCGCTGGGTGCCCCGTGGGCGCTTTTGTAGCGACTGCGGATGCCTGGTGAGCTGAAGCAGGAAAGGCTTGCCCTGCCGCCTTGGCGCCCTGCCTGAGCGTTGACCTGAGAACAAGGAGGTTGGGGTTCAATTCCCAGGCAGCCGATCCATGATTCTCGTCATCGATGTGCCTCTCCCACTCCCTCTTCTTCCTCTCTGAAATCAATAAAAAGTATTAAAAAAAATAGTGGATAGGCTTTCCTGGAGAGAAGGCCACAGACAGAACACCCAGGCAGATGGCAGGAGGTGCAGGGGTTTGTGGAGAATCACAGCCAAGTGCTGTTCCAGGTCCCCTTGGCGAGATCTCTCTTCCCCTCTCCTGCTGGCTGCCTGGGAAGTTAGCCCAAGACAAGTGGCACTCAGAAAGTTACTTAAAGAGAAAAGAAAGGGACATTAAAAATAAATAAAGTAAAAAAAGGAAAATTAGATATAGCTTTTTGGGGGGGTAAGAATGCCTGATGGGGGAAGAAAGCAGCGAATCTGTAGAACAGTGTTTCTATTCCGGGGACGCTGTGGGGGGTATTTGGGGCAGGAGAGTCTCCTTTTGGGGGGGGGGGGACTGTCCTAGGCAGGATAAGACATTTAAGCATCCCTGCTGCTCCCTTAAATGCCAGACACGCCCACCCCCATTTCCAATGTTTCCTGGAGGTAGCGCCCCCCAGTTGAGATACGCTGCTTTCCTCTGCCTCCCAATCAGGCATCCTCCCTCCCCAAACAAAAGGAATGTCTAAACTTTTCTTTTTTTATTTTATTTTTAATTTTGTCCCTTTCTTTCCTTTTTAAGTAACTTTCTAAGTGCCACCCACGTCTTTTGAATAATAATGGCAGGACTGTCCCTCGCCCTTTGCAAGTCTTCATCCCAGGATTAAAACACCGTTTACAGCCTTCATGCTCGTGGGCCTGGCCAGCAAAAAAAAGGCGGCAGTTTCTTTATTGCTCCTGGAAGCGGCTTTGTAAAGAAAGCTGCGAAGTGCTAAATATGCAGCCGAAAACGGGGGGAGGCGCGGCTGAGCGGCGGAGAGAGGCGTCCGTGGCCGGAACTAGACGATTTCTCGTGGGTTTAGCTCTAGTTGAGATGAGAATCTCAGGGCTCGTGTAACCCGATGGTCACGGGGTGGGGGTGGGGGCGCGGGTACCAGCCATCGTGCAAGAAGCTGAAAGAAAACCAGGAAACCATTGGCAAGAAAGGCTCGTGTTTTGATCCTTGAACTGGAGCCCCCTTTTCACTTCCGCCTCTTTCCTCTCCCGAACTGTTCGTGTGTCTCTCCCTGCGCTGCCCGCCCGGCCTCTCCTTCCCCCTCTCATGCCAGCAGTGGGACTGGGGCATCGCTCCGTTTGCTTGGGCGCAGAGGCTGGGTCCTTCCTCCTAGGGGGGTGTGTGGCGGGCGCAGAGGCCTGGGCTGACACCGGGACGCCCCTCCGGAGGGTGTGCGTGGTGGGGGTGGGGGTGCTTCGTGGGGCCATCCCAGCAGTCCGCTCTTCACTGGGGCCCATCTCTGCTACATGGCGCGTCAAGTAGGTACCCAAGCAGCCCTCAGTTTGCAGTGGGAGCGGGGAGCCTTGGGTGGCCTTCGGGGCAGTTTCCCGGAGGCTGCTGGTCAGGGCTTTGGTCTTCAGACTAGAGGGGCTCAGCCAGGACTCGAAGTCTTGGTCCCGACTCGTCTTACATTTACCAAAGGTGTTTGTGTTTTGGCTTTTTTAAAAATCCCAAGTAAATTCATACTCAGGTGGCTCTCTGCACAGCTGCCAACTTGGGTCTTGTCACCAATACAGCTATTTCTTTTTTCAGAAAAAATATTTTTATTGATTTCAGAGAGGAAGGGGGAGATAGAAACATCAATGATGAGAGAACCGTGGATCAGGTGCCTCCTGTACGCCTCCTCCTGGGGGTCGAGCACAACCCCAGGCATGTGCCCTGATGTGGAATCCAGCCTTGGTCTCCAGGTTCATAGGTGGACGCCCAACCACTGAGCCACACCGGCCGGGCCAGTGTGACCTTTCACCACGAAAGTTCCTGTCATTGCCATAGCCGCAGACATTTGACATCCTCCAGCCTTTTCCTCTGTTGTTTCCCACGCTCCATTGGAAGCGGGGGAGGTTTCCGGCTTGAGTCCCTGAGCAGCGTCTTCCCACCCTGGTGGGAGCTAGATCCTACCAGGCATAAAACGGGGGACCTCTTTTTGCTGACCCCCGCACACACACACACACACACACACACACACACACACACACGTCTGTTGAAACTGTTGGCAGGTTACCCCTCCTCTCCATCAGGGTTCCCAGGAGCTCCTTTGCAGCTGTGGCGGCCACGCATGTGGCCTCGTCACTCACTTTGATGCTGGCCGGCCTTGACCCTTTGGCACCCTCTGTGTGCACAATGGGCTTTTCCTCAGCGGCCATCTGCGCATGCTCAGCCTCGTGCCCCCCCCCCCCCCAGACTCCAGCCTTTTCTGAATCCCTGTCCCTCCCCGCCCCCCACAGTGCAGACATTTCCTCGGGCACTGTCGCTGCTCTCTCACTGAGCGCGGTTGCTCAGAGAGGCACAGACCCTCTAAGGTGTGTGGTTTGCTCTTCATCCTTTAGAGTCGTTCCAGCCGTCGGATAACTCAGCCCGTCCATGAATGCAGCATTTGTGTTTTCTTTTTGTGCCACTTTCACAGACTGGCCGAGTGGCTCAGCGGTTGAGTGTTGACCTAGGAACCAGGAGGTCACGTTCAGTTCCCGGTCAGGGCACATGCCCAGGTTGCGGGCTGGGTCCCAAGTAGGGGGCGTGCAGGAGGCAGCCTACCAGCGGTTCTCTCTCATCACTGATGTTTCTCTCTCTTTCTCCCTCTTCCTTCTCTCTGAAATCAATAAAAATATATCTAAAAACAAAACAAACAAAACCCCCCACAATTTCCACTTTGGAATCTTTTCAAATTGCTTCTCTCCTGTAGTGGCACTTGGAGGAGGGGGGACTGTTTCTAAAGCACCTGTGAGCCGACCTCAGGTTCGGGGCACCCCTGGACCCCAGGCCGTGGCATTGCCACCATCCTTACCTGCGGAGTACAGGAGCCTTTGCGACCACCCCCCGCACGTACCCCCGCCCCAGCTGGCCTCCCTCTGTGAGGGTTAGGGGCACCCATCGGCCTCACTGGTGTCCCATGCGGCCTGGCCACGATGGCGGGTCTGCAGTGGGTGCCGCGGAGCAGAACTTTGAAGCCTCTTTGCTGAACCGGCCTTCCTCTCCTCCCTCAGGTATTCCTGGTGCAGCCGGCGGCTGGTGGAAGAGCGTTACTCTTGGACCAGCCAGCTGTCGCCGGCTGACCTCATCCCCCTGGAGGCCCCTGCCAGTGCCGGCGCCACCCAGCGAGACGGGCAGGAGCAGCTAGTGGTGGGGCACAATGTTTCCTTTGACCGCGCCCACATCAGGGAGCAGTACCGGATCCAGGTGAGGGTCCCTGGCCGGCGCAGCAGCTGGAGCAGGTGGGCCAGGAGCCCTGGTCCCGGTGATGGGCGGACACACGGTCGACCAGCCTGTTCCAGGACCTGGCTGTCGCAGGACCAGTGGCCCTTCCTTGGGTGGCGTGTGAGAGTTCAGCGTGGGCCTTTGCAGGCTCCGGGCCACGCAGCCTGGGCGCCATCCTGCCTCAGCCATGATCAGCGGTGTGAGCTCCTCAGCACCCCTGAGCCTCAGTTTCCTTCTTCGTAAAAGGAGGGAGGGGACAGCAGCTGTCTCATAGGCCTGTTTGGAGGGTCAGATGAATGTGCACATCACGTACATGCCTGGTGTACAGTTGTGACAATCCTTAGCTTCTTTTTTTAGACATTTTCTTTAAAAACATATTTTTATTGATTTCAGAGAGGAAGGGAGAGGGTCTGAGAAGTAGAAGCATCGATGATGAGAGAGAATCATTGATCGGTTGCCTCCTGCACGCCCCCTACTGGAGATTGAGCCTGAAACCCGAGCATGTGCCTGCCCTTGACCGGAATCAAACCTGGGACCCTTCAGTCCGTCCGTGGGTTGATGCTCTATCCACTGAGCCAAACAGGCCAGGGCTAGTTGTGACAGTTCTTAACTTTATGAAAATGGTTTGTCATCGTGTCCTCCCTACAGCCCGGGAGAAGGGCAGCGTAGGGGACGCAGCCTTAGCCCGTGGCTGAGGGTGCGGAGGCTCAGCCTTGCCCATTTGGCCAGGGCCACGGGGCTTGTGAGTGGCGGGGCTGGGGTTGCGCCTGATGGCTCAGAAGGCCTGGGATCGAGCCAGGTCTACACCTTCAGGGTGGCTAGAATTTGGGAGGGCCTGCCCAGGGCTCAGGTGCGCACAAGCCTGAAGGTGTGGGGAGCAGCGTGATGGGGAGGGAGCGGCGAGGCGCCCAGGCGGGCGGGCCCCTGAGCCGCAGCCTGTCCCCAGGGCTCCCGCATGCGCTTCCTGGACACCATGAGCATGCACATGGCCATCTCGGGGCTGAGCAGCTTCCAGCGCAGCCTGTGGATGGCGGCCAAGCAGGGCAAGCACAAGGCCCGGCAGGTCACACAGCGAGCCCAGAAGTCCCAGAGCAAAGGCAACGGCCCAGCGGTGAGGACGCACTGTGGGTGGCCGGGGACCCCTTCACCGCCCACCCGCCGGGCCTGAGGCTGAGCTGAGCCGCCGTGTCCCCTGCTCCGGCCCCTCAGATCTCCTCCTGGGACTGGCTGGACATCAGCAGCGTCAACAACCTGGCGGACGTGCACGGCCTGTACGTCGGGGGGCCGCCCTTGGAGAAGGAGGCCCGCGAGCTCTTTGTCAAGGGCAGCATGAAGGACGTCCGCGAGAACTTCCAGGTATGGGGGTGCAGCGCTCCGGGGAGGGGGGGCCGGCAGAGCCCTCGCCGACCCCGGGAGCCTCGCGCCAGACCTGACCCCGAGCCCGGCGGTGGTAGTGGGGCGGCCGCCCACCCAGCGCCTTCCTGTCGCCCGTGCCAGGACCTGATGCAGTACTGCGCCCAGGATGTGTGGGCCACCTACGAGGTCTTCCAGCAGCAGCTGCCCCTCTTTCTGGAGAGGTGAGCGCGGCCCCGGGGGATCCTGGGTCAGTGGTTCCTGGCCCCCGGCCCACTGGGCCTTTCTGGGCTGAAAGGTGGGCCGCTCTGTCCGGGGGGGCCGCTGGGTTCCTGCAGGGAGGCCGAGGGCTGTGCGGAGCTTCCTGCGCGTGGTCCCAGCGTTTAAGCACCCACTCCACCCGAGTCCAGCTCAGGGCTTCCGGCCAGTGTGGTCAGCCATGCGTCACACAGACCCAGTTTGAGTGCTGAGTCTTTAGCAAGTCTTGCTAAACAGTATCTTGTGCCCTGACCGGTTTGGCTCAGTGGATAGAGCGTCGGCCTGTGGACTGAAGGGTCCCAGGTTCGATTCCGGTCAAGGGCATGTACCTTGGTTGCGGGCACATCCCCAGTGAGGGAGTGTGCAGGAGGCAGCTGATCGATGTTTCTAGCTCTCTGTCCCTCTCCCTTCCTCTCTGTAAAAAAATCAATAAAATATATTTAAAAAATAGTATGTTGTCATCTGCAGGAACACACACTTTATCTTGTATACTGTGTTTTTACTGTATCTTTATTTTTTTGTTAATCCTTACCGGAGGCTATTTTTCCATTGACTTTTAGAAAGAGTGGAGATACAGAGAGAGATATCAGTGTGAGAGAGACACATTGATTGGTTGCCTCCTGCGCCTGCCGCGACCAGGGTCAGGATCGAGCTTCCAACCAAGGTACATGCCCTTGACCAGAATCAAACCTATCCACTGAGCCACACCGATTAGGGCTTTACTGTATCTTTTCTATCAGGCGTCCTCAAACTATGGCCCGCGGGCCACATGCGGCCCGCCGAGGACATTTATCCGGCCCGCCGGGTGTTTTTGCCGCCTTGTTTTTTTTCCTTCAAAATAAGATATGTGCAGTGTGCACAGGAATTTGTTCATAGTTTGTTTGTTTTTTAAACTATAGTCCGGCCCTCCAACGGTCTGAGGGACAGTGCACTGGCCCCCTGTTTAAAAAGTTTGAGGACCCCTGGTTTAGATGTTCAGACACACAAACGCCTGCACTGTGTTGCCGCTGCCTCTAGCATTCAGCGCAGTAACGCCCTGTGCAGCTCTGTAGCCCGAGCAGTAAGCCCAGGTGGGCGAGGCCGGACCATTTAGGTGTGTCCGCACAGGGGCAGTCACCTAGCGACACACACCTTTCTCAGAACTTGCCCCAGTTGGCAAGGAGCACGTGACTGAACCCATTTTACAGATGAAGGGACTGAGGCTCAGAGAGGGGAAGCGACTCCCAGGCCCCGTGGCCGGGGAGCGGCGAAACTGGGGCTTAAACCCCATCTGTGTGGCTGCAGAGGTGGGGATCGGGCCAGAGCCTTCCTCCTGGGGTCCTCGATGGCAGCCCCGGCGTGTGCCCCCAAGGTGTCCCCACCCGGTGACGCTGGCCGGCATGCTGGAGATGGGGGTGTCCTACCTGCCCGTCAACCAGAACTGGGAGCGCTACCTGGCAGAGGCGCAGAGCACCTACGAGGAGCTGCAGCGGGAGATGAAGAAGTCGCTGATGGACTTGGCCAACGACGCCTGCCAGCTGCTGGCGGGAGAGAGGTACCGGCCTGGGCAGGGGGTCCGGGCGGGGGTCTGGGCGGGGACGGCAGGGGGGCTGGCCCTCGGCTCGGCCTCAGCGCCGCCCTGGCGGCCTGGCTGCGCAGGTACAAGGACGACCCCTGGCTCTGGGACCTGGAGTGGGATCTGCAAGAGTTTAAGCAGAAGAAGGCGAAGCGGGTGAAGAGGAAGGAGCCGGCTGCCGCCAGCGACGCGCCCCCCGAGGGCTCCGGGGCCCCTGGAGAAGCCAGGGATCAGGAAGGTGGGGCGCTCGGGCGGGAGGTGGGCAGGGGCAGAGACAGGCCTTGGGGAAGTGCCGCGCCCGCTGCCAGGAGCCTGGGCGGGTCTCTCTGAGACCCTTGATGGTGTGTTGTCGTCCCCATCCCCCCCCTGCCCCCCGCAGACCCCGGCCCCCCCAGTGAGGAGGAGGAGCTTCAGCGCGCTGTCACGGCCCGCGCCTGCTTGGAGCAGCTGAAGGGGACCACAGAGCTCCTGCCCAAGCGGCCCCAGCACCTCCCTGGACACCCTGGGTGAGCCCGGGCCCCTCCCATCCCAGGATGCCCTGCTCCGGGCCCAGCATGGCCCCCCATGCCTGCTCTCAGCTAGTTCCCTCTGCTCGGCTCCCCGAGCACCTGCTGTGTGCCGCCCGGCAGCCTGGGTGCAGATGGCATCGCAGCTCCTCCTTCCTGGATGGAGCTCCTTCACCCCGAGTTGCCAGGCACGCAGACCAGGTGCAGCTGGTGTCTGTATCCAGGATCAGCGCTTGACCGCCTGGGGTAATCAGGGAAGGCTTCCTTATGGAGGGGACCCTTCACTTGAGCCTCCCAGAGGGGCAGAGTTGGGAGAACAGGGGCAGCCAGGGTGACTAGCAAGTGAGAGACAGAACTCTGATGGCCCTGGAGTCATGAGAACCGAGGCTGGGGGGGGGGGGGAGGTGAGGGGCAGATCTGCTTGCTGCTATAGCCAGTGGCCCTACAGGAAAGCAACTGCCCTGGGCATGCCTGGCCCCTGGCTGCGAACTAGCCCAGTGGGACCTTTCAGTTATTCTGTGGGACTCCATGGGGGTCTCTCCCAGGGGAGAGAGTGGCAACGGAGGCTGAGGTCCTGGGCCTTGGAGGGCGGGTGGAGCCCTCACGGGCAGAGAGCCTTCCTTGCAGTCACACTGTGACACTTCTCCGGGGGGCGCAGGTGGTACCGGAAGCTCTGTCCCCGCCTAGATGACCCTGAATGGACCCCAGGTCCCAGCCTTCTCAGCCTGCAGATGCGCGTCACACCCAAGCTCATGGCACTGACCTGGGACGGCTTCCCCCTGCACTTCTCCGAGCAGCACGGCTGGGGGTACCTGGTACCCGGGCGGCGGGACAACCTGGCGAAGGTGCCATCGTCGGGGGTGGCCTGCCCCTACAGGTGAGGCTCCGGCTCAGGCCGGGGAGGGAGCCGAGCTCCCAGGATCCTTCCTGCTGGAGAAACCAGCCCCGCTCAGGCTGGGAAGAGCGTGGGCCTGAGAGGCGGGGTTCGAGCTCCATTTTCACAGCCCCTCCCCCTCTGGGCTTCAGAGGCAGGTGCTCAGGGGTGGGGAGGACTAGGGGGAGTGGGGAGGACTAGGGGAAGTGGGGAGGACTAGGGGAAGTGGGGAGGACTAGGGCCTGCTCTCGGCCCCGGGGCCCAGCTGCCTCCATAGGAACGTGTGGAGGGAGGGAGGGGGCTTTCTCTCTGAGTGTGAGTCACCATCTGCGCTAAGGCCCCTTGGTGGCGCTCTCCCTGTGTGTTCCCAAGCGGTGGCTGTGGACGAAGCACAGGCCGAGGGCAGCTGGTTGGTTGGAGGTCACAGACTGTGGGCTCTGCAGCGGCCCGGAGTCCTGGCTCGGCAGGGCAGCCGGGGTCCCTCGTGGGTCTCAGAAAAGGGGCTGGGGTCTCCTGCTCCTGCAAGCAAGGGCGGGTGCGTTGGCAGGAGCCAGCCTGCGGTGGGCGGTCCTGACCCCTCTCGCCCTGCTCCCAGGGGTTTCTCTGGGGAGGCCCAGCTCTACGGCCTGAGGGCAGCTTCCATAGTCAGTCCAGGCCTTGGACCCAGCCTGCCCCCAGGGGCTAGGTCACGTCTAAAACCGGGGAGAGCTGCCCACTTCCGCTCAGGGCTGATTCTGAGGCCTAAACAAGGGGGATTGCGGGAGGCCCCGGCCCAGAGCCGGCACCCTAACCCGAGCCGCTGCTCCTGCTCTCGCCCAGAGCCATCGAGTCCCTGTACGGGAAGCACTGCGCCGAGCAGGGGAAGCGGCAGCCGGAGCCGCAGGCAGCGTGCCTGGCCGAGGAGTTCCTGCTCAGCGAGAGCAGCGCCCAGTGGCAGATGGTGAGGGCAGGCGCCTGCCTGAGCTTGGGGAGGGTCGCTGTGCCCTCCGGGGAAGGGGGGGTGGGGCACGGTGTGCCCAGCTCTCACCCAGGCCGGCCTGGGCTGTCTGCGTGCCGCAGGGAGGGGCTGGTGGATCCCGGCCGACCCGGCCTCCTGCGTCACTCCCTTGGTACCTGGGCCCATCCAGGTGGAGGAGCTGGGCTGCTTGGAGGTGCAGGATGAGGCCAAGGCGGACAGCTCGGACGTGGCAGTTCCGGGTCAGCCCCCAGCTCTGGTGAGCAGGGCATATGCTCAGTTCCCGGGGTGGGGAGGGGTGGTTAGGGGGGTACTGGCGGCCGGGACCTCCTCATGCCCAAGTAGCAGCTCTCCACCAGCACCCCAAGGTCCTGGGGCTTGGGAGGTGCTGCCCTGCCTTTGGTCCCTTCACTTGTGGGAAGACCCAGGAGGAAGGCGGAGACCTGGTGGCAGGCCTGCCCCTTCCCAGCTCACCTGCTCAGCGTTCAGGCCCCTTTCCCACCCCCTCGTACCCCCGGGCCCTTGCTGAATGCAGGTGCTGGGGCAGGGCCTCATCGAGGTGTGTGACCCCACAGACTGGGGCTGGCAGCCCCAAAGCCAGCCAGCCAGCCTATCACCACGGCAACGGACCCTACCATGATGTGGACATCCCCGGCTGCTGGTTCTTCAAGCTGCCGCACAAGGTGTGTCCTGGTGGGGCTCGGGGCTCCCGGCAGGCCTGCGGGGCTCAGCCCAGGAGACCGCCCCTTCGAAGGAACGGCGGTGGCAGTGCTGGGGCCCAGCGTGCTCTCAGGACAAATAGCACCATCGGAGCCGGTGTTCCTGTGGAGACTGGGTGGGCAAGGACGTGTCAGGTGCTGGCACTGAATCTGCTCCACAACGGGTGTCGAGTGACGGGGCCAGGTTTGCCCCCCCTGCTCCCAGCCAGGGGCCTGCCACCTGCCTCCAGCCCCTGCTTCCGGTGCCCCGCAGGACGGCAACAGCTGCAACGTGGGCAGCCCCTTCGCCAAGGACTTCCTGCCCAAGATGGAGGACGGCACCCTGCAGGCGGGCCCGGGAGGCGCCAGTGGGCCGCGGGCCTTGGAAATCAACAAGATGATTTCTTTCTGGAGGAATGCCCATAAGCGGATCAGGTGGGCACCACGGGGGACAGACATGCCCATCTGCCCCTGGCAGGTTCCTGCAGCCTGGGCTCCCTCCCCACCTCCCCCAGGGCCCCTGACTCAGCCTGTGCTGAGCGCACAGCCCCACTGTGCTCTGGGGGCCTGGTGCTGCGTGCCCGCAGCCAAGTCTCCCTCCCTCTCCAGCCTCGGCCGCCCTGTTTAGAGAGAGAGGTACTGCAGGACTCTGATGCCCTCCCCCCCGCCCCCCAGCTCTAAAAGGACCCTCGGCGTAACTGCTGGACCCAGGGCCGTCCCTGCTGGGGGCTGGCACGCTAAGTGGATTCGCCTTGAAGGCTGGTTCCGGGTGGAACCAGCGCGGGAAGAGTGCTGATGGCTCACGTCCACCCTGAGCGTGGACCGCCTGTGGGTGGACGCCGCACGCATGCTCTGGGATTAGGGCAGAGGCTGCTGGCTGGTTCTCAGATGGCACAGGCTCCTGCCTGGTAGATTCTAGGGGTCCAGGTGGCCGCACCAGGGCCCACGCTGAGCCAGGTCAGTGGAAGAGGATGGAGGCTGGGCAGGAGCAGGCGCAGCAAGCAGCCTGAAGGGGGCAGTGAGGGCCCCGTGGGAGGGTTGGATTCTGCCCCGGGGGCTGTGCTGAGCCTTGGCCTGTCCCCCAGCTCCCAGATGGTGGTGTGGCTGCCCCGGTCGGCTCTGCCCCGCGCTGTGACCAGGTACGGCCTACCCAGTGGGTGGGGGACAGGAGTCGGGGCGGGCGGTCCCAGGACTAAAGCAGGCTGCTGAGGCTCGTGCTGTCCCCTGCCCCCAGGCACCCAGATTACGATGAGGAAAACCGCTACGGGGCCATCCTGCCCCAGGTGGTGACCGCCGGCACCATCACCCGCCGGGCCGTGGAGCCCACGTGGCTCACCGCCAGCAACGCCCGGGTACGTGCCCCCTGCACCCCGGGCAGCACCCCTGGTCCCTGCCCGTCCTCTCCGATGTGGCTAGAAATGGGGACTGCAAGGGCCTTCAGTGGGGGAGAGGAAAAAGACGCCGAGATCAGGGCCAGGCAGGACTCGGGTTCTTATCTAGCTTCACAAGTCAGCCATTTTCAGGAAACGCGCGTGTGATGGCCGCAGCCGTTGTGGTTAAAGGGGTGACGCAGGGTGGGGAGGCCCTTACCTGCCAGCCTGTAGCTGCTGGACTGCTGCCCCGGCCGGCGTGGGGAGGCGTTTCAGGGGTGTCTCGTCCTGCAGCCCGACCGAGTGGGCAGCGAGCTGAAGGCCATGGTGCAGGCCCCGCCCGGCTACGTCCTGGTGGGCGCCGACGTGGACTCGCAGGAGCTGTGGATCGCAGCGGTGCTGGGAGATGCCCACTTCGCGGGCATGCACGGTGGGCAGGAGGGGGCCGGCGCCGGGAGGGAGCCGGCTGCGAGGCTGGGCCGGTGTTCCTTAGCGCCCCCCTCTCCTTCCTGCCCCCAGGCTGCACGGCCTTCGGCTGGATGACCCTGCAGGGCCGCAAGAGCAGGGGCACCGACCTGCACAGCAAGACGGCCGCCACCGTGGGCATCAGCCGCGAGCACGCCAAGGTCTTCAACTACGGCCGCATCTACGGGGCGGGGCAGCCCTTCGCCGAGCGCCTGCTCATGCAGTTCAACCACCGCCTCACCTCCCAGGAGGCTGCCGAGAAGGCCCAGCAGATGTACGCCGTCACCAAGGGCCTGCGCAGGTCAGTTCCCCCTCCAGCGTGTCCCGGGCCTCGGGCCTGCTCCACTGCCCTCGTCTGCCCTCCCCCCCCCTCCCCGTTCCCTGACTCTCTCCCTTCACACCTGTGACCGAGCTGCAGGGTGGCTTGTCCCTGGGTTGTGACATTTAAGTTGGCCTTGAACAGGTTTCCTTAGAGGCTTAATTCTATCTGCCAGTCCTGCCCTGGCTGGTTTGGCTCAGTGGATAGAGCGTCGGCCTGAGGACTGAAGGATCCCAAGTTCGATTCCAGTCAAGGGCACATGCCCAGGTTGCGGGCTTGATCCCCAGTAGGGGGCGTGCGGGAGGCAGCTGGTCAATGATTCTCTCCCTCTCCCTTCCTCTCTGAAATAAAAAAATATATATGTATTTTAAAACTCTGCCAGTCCTTTGGCAGTTGTGTCTAAGGCTTTGGGACAGGCAGCTACCCCGGCATAACCCTATCTGGGCTCTGCCAGCCTCTCCATGCCCATTTCTGCCTCCAAAGCGAGCCTGTGGGGTACAGGCAGGGGCCCAGGGCTTGCCACGGAGCAGGCACGCCCACGGGAGTGATGGTGGCGACCTGCCCCCAGGTATCGGCTGTCCGACGAGGGCGAGTGGCTGGTGAGGCAGCTGCACATCCCCGTGGAGAGGAATGAGGACGGCTGCGTCTCCTTACAGGATCTGCGCAAGATCCAGAGGGAAGCTTCGAGGAAGTGAGAACCCTCTGTGTGGGGGGAGGAGGCGAGGGCGGGCCCGCATGCCCCCAGGAGAGCTGGGGTGAGCCGATACGGGAAGACAATGCTTGCTCCGTCTGCTCTGGTCCCCAGGTCCCGCGGGAAGAAGTGGAATGTGGTTGCAGAACGCATGTGGACGGGGGGCACGGAGTCAGAAATGTTCAACAAGCTGGAGAGCATCGCCACGGCCGACGAGCCACGCACCCCGGTGCTCGGCTGCCGCATCAGCCGGGCCCTGGAGCCCTCGGTGGCTCAGGGGGAGGTACTGCACTGTGGACACGGGAGTCACAGGGAGGGAGGGAGGTGCAGACGTGCGCAGGTGAGACCCCTCACTGGTGCGCTCGCCCCCAGTTCATGACCAGCCGGGTGAACTGGGTGGTGCAGAGCTCCGCTGTGGACTACCTGCACCTCATGCTCGTGGCCATGAAGTGGCTGTTCGAGGAGTTCGCCATCGACGGGCGCTTCTGCATCAGCATCCACGACGAGGTCCGCTACCTGGTGCGCGAGGAGGACCGCTACCGCGCCGCCCTGGCCCTGCAGATCACCAACCTGCTGACCAGGTGGGCAGGCCGCGGACCAGGCCGCATGGGATCTGCGTTCCCATCTCCCTGGTAGTGGATGCTTTAGCTTCTCTCTCTAGTTTAAAATATTGAAAAGTCTTAAGGCTGGCCTTCAGCTTTTAAAGATGAAGGTGTCATAGATTAGATCACCGACGTGGGGACCACGCAGGTCATGGGCGTTTTCCCAAATGGTAGCTCTCCAATGGCGCTCCCCTGCGAACACATTTACCTGTGACTGTTCCTCCAGTGCCAGAAGCTTGTTATTCTGACTCCTAACAGAATAATACATGGCTCGTGGGGAAATTCACATGTGATTTTAAGTAATTTATACTTTATGTGTTGGGTTGCATTTGCTCATAGAATTGCATTTATAGGCTTGGACTAAATGATAGCACAGTTCCGTGGTGATCTGCCACTCGGAACCCGTGGGAGCCGCACGCTATCCTGATGGGTAAACGATGAGTGTTTCCAATACGTGGCACCGTCTCCAATGCCCTCTGCACTACTTCCCAGGGGCCTTTGTGCAACAAGCTAACCAAGTCCCTGTATACTCAAGTGACGGAGGGAAGTTTTCACATCAGTGACGTGTGCCATCCTGCCTCTCGGGAGCCCCCTGTGGGGCATGGGAGGCGGTGGCACTGGCCTCTGTAGTGCCCTGCTCCCGGGATGCGTGACGGGCCTCGGTGGGGCAGGAGCAGCTGAGGCGGCTGGTCTCTTTCAGGTGCATGTTCGCCTACAAGCTGGGCCTCAATGACCTGCCCCAGTCCGTGGCCTTTTTCAGCGCCGTCGACATTGACCGGTGTCTCAGGAAGGAAGTGACCATGGATTGTAAAACCCCCTCCAACCCGACGGGGATGGAAAGGAGATACGGGATTCCCCAGGGTGAGCGCACGCCTGCATGCTTCTTGTTACGGGTGGGCTGTGAGGTGCCCTGGGCAGTGCTCTGCGCCACAGGAAGCTCGGGCACCAGGGGGCAAGTCCCCTCTGAGCAAGCAGGTTGGCTACGGGTGTGGAATGTGCCCTGGGCCCCCGTGGGTGGGGCGTAAACCCTGAGGGGCTGTGCTCCCAGGAGGGACGGCGCGTGGGCAGCTCTGGTCCCCCCACCCGCACCTCTCCCTCTCCAACCATGCCGGCCACATTTAAAGGTTTATTGTGCAAAGTCAAAGTGCATTCTGAGGTGGGAAAAGCTGTGCCTGCATGCCACCCAACCAGAAGCCTCCTTTCTACATAGAGCTCGTCTGACACAGACGTTTTATACAGAAGCGTAGCGCCCTCCCCAGGAACGGGCAGTCCTGGCCTGAGCTCCGAGGCCCAGGCTGAGACGGCGTCGTTAGCAACCTGCTCCCTTCCAGGCGAAGCGCTGGACATCTACCAGGTCCTGGAACTCACCAAAGGCTCCCTGGAGAGGCGAGGCCGGCCGGGCCCGTAGCCGCCGAGGCGGGCATTGCTCCCGTGGAGCTCACACTCAGGCTTTCGGCTGCGCTTTCCCGGGAGCGGGCCCTGCCAGGGAGGACCGCCTGCCCCAGGAGGTGCAGCTGATCTCAACGGGTTCAGAAGGACGAGGCCAGCGTCGGCGCAGGCTGTCGGACAAGGGGTCGTGTTGCTTGTCGGGTAACCAGAAAGCAGGAGCCCCAAAGTGCACATTAACTCAGGCATTTCGTTTCCTTTCTCCTTTTCTTCTTGGCTGGTTCTTTGTCCTGTTCCCCGTGCTCTGACGCAGTGTCCTAGGAGGAGAAGGTGAGCACCCTGCTCAGAGGCCCGGAAATAAACACAGATCCTTTATCAGTTGTGCCTTCTCCCTTCCCCACTCGCCGCGCCGAAGGGGGAGGCAGGCCTCCGAGGAGAGGAGGGCAGTGTACCCAGTGTCTCTGGACCTTTGTTAAACCAGGGAGATGCGCGGGACACGATGACAAGAGGAGCCCCAAAACGCCACAGAATGCTCCCCTCCAGCGCAAGGGAGTGGACGGGGCAGGGTGTGGGAGCAGAAGTTTCGAGAAGCCAGGAGTTAGCGTTTACCCAACTCTGGGCCCTGCCTCAAAGATGCTGCAGGAACAGGGCATGCGATCTGCATAAACCAAAGGGAGCAGAACAGGCCCGAGGGAGGAGGGAGAGGAGGAAGCACAGCAGGTCTCTGATCCCGAATGCCGGGGTCGGGCAGTCGGCTCCAACGCTTCCCCCACAGACAGACCTCGTTTCGTCACCCCCCTTTGGGAAACGTGTGCCCCAATGTATGGAGGGTTGGGCACCTGGGTGTGGCTCAAAGCTCACTCTGGAGAGTTTACCAGTAGCTGTGTTGGCCTGGCGCCCTTTCAGCCCGTCTTCTGACTGTTGCCCCCCATTTTCCTGTGGCTGCTCCCGGCAGCCTGGTGGGAAGGTGGCAGGACTCCTGCCCCAGTCGGAAGCAGCACTGACCTCTCTGTTCTCGTTGTCGTCGTCCTCCTCCTCCTGCTCCTCCTCGCCCCGGAGAAGCATGTCCAGCACGTTCCCCTTGATCTTGAAGTCCCGCGAGGTGCTGAGCTTTATGTGCTGCATCAGGTTCACCTGGACGGACGCAAGCTGCTCAGCACACGCAGGGCGGCCCCTCCCCTCCACCCCCCCTCCACCCCCCCCAGCCTCACATACACCCCTCAGTTCCTGCTTAAAGCAAGCATGCGCCCTGGCCCTGCTTTCCCACCAGTTTGTTTTTAAAAATAAATTTTTATTGATTTTAGAGAGGAAGGGAGAGGGAGAGAGAATTAGAAACATCAGTGATGAGAGGGATTCACTGATCGGCTGCCTCCTGCACGCCCCCCACTGGGGATGGAGCCCACAACCCAGGCATGTGCCCTGAGTGGTAATCGAACCGTGACCTCCTGCTTCGTAGGTCAGTGCTCAACCCCTGAGCCACAGCGGCCGGGCTCCCCCAGTTTCCTACGGGATGCTTGGATTCAGGCCGTCAGGTCAGGAACAGAAAGGGCCGCAGCCCTCCCCGCGCAGCCCGGCTGCCTCAGTGGCAGGGTCCCTCCAGGTAAATGCACAGTGGAAGAGCACGGGGTGTTTACCTTGGACCTCTTAGAAAGGAAGATGAGGAATTTCTCATACTGTTCGATGGCGAAGATGAGGTTGGGGATTGGCTTGGTTTCCCGAAGAACTCTGGCCTGCGGGAGAGAAGCCCCAAGTTCAGGTTCAGGGTTCCCCGAGGTCCTGGAAAGCTGTCAGAACCACCCATGGCTTTGGGGGACGCTAGGCCATCTTCCAAGCGCACTTGTGCTCAGGGACCAGCCACCTAAGCTCTCCGGCAGTTCCATCTCATCAAAGGACTTCAATGCCAGCAGGGAGCACACCGAGCCCTTCCACTTAGAACCCGAAGTACTTGCTGGTACCTACAGGGCCAGGGAAGGGCCGTCGGGAGAACTGTGGTTCCCTCCCTTCTTACGTCAGAGAGGAAGGGAGAAGGAGAGGGAGATAGAAACATCAACACTGAGAGAGAATCACTGATGGGCTGCCTCCTGCACACCCCCTGCTGGGGATCAAGCCGGTAACCTCGGGCAGGTGCCCTGACCAGAATCAATCCCGGGACCCTTCAGTCCATAGGCCAACACTATCCACTGAGCCAAACCGGCTAGGGCTGACTTGATATTAAGACTGCCCTGGCTGTACTTCCTCTTTCCAGTCTGCACGTTAATTTTCACCACTGAGATGAAGTTCCTGTTTGCATTATAGCTTGTAGGTCCTTCCAGCCATTTCTTATGCGTACAGATATGCTTCTATATCGTTAAAACCCACCAGAGATGAGGGTACTTCTCATGATTTTTCTCTTTTAAAAATGCTATCTTGGCGGTAGTATTTTATTTTTCAAGTCTGCGTAGTAGTCTACAGTGTAAATGTCCTAAAACCCATTTACCAGTCTGTTAGTGAAAACACCCTGAAGGTGGGATTACTGCATCCAGTGTGTGTGTGTGTCTAGATCTCCTAAAATCCAGCACTTCCTGCCTACCTGTCCCTGAGTC